>PVJA010003230.1:0-97546 GCA_004027025.1 Myocastor coypus
TTTTTTTTTTTTTTTTTTTTTTTTTTTTTTTTTTTTTTTTTTTTTTTTTTTTTTTTGCAATAAGTTTTTAAATGTAAACATTCACTGTAGCTTTACCATGCATCATACATGGGTGGGAGCAAGGTCAACCAAAAGCAAGAAGCCCTTTCATACTTTCCATTTATTAAAATCTTTGGGGACACAATGATTCTTCAAAAATTGTAAGTGAACATTGCTCTAAACAAGCGAGATTGTTCTGCATTTGACTTCCACATGTATGTGACTGCAGTTTAGGACTTTAAAGAAATGCTTGGATCAAATTAAACAGTACGGCCATCTCCACTGCTCCATGCCACCAAGCGACTACTGGGTCTGGCCAACTGTCCTTCTGTGTGCCACCCAAATCATCCCATGAGGCAAAAACAAGTGATGCATGGATTTGTAACAACCCTAAGAATGTCTCACTGTGCATACTTCATTTTAGGACACCTTCTGTTACTTTCTTCTATACCTTTCTTTTCTTTTAATATAGTTAGTACAGAGTCTACAAGCTCTCACTACACAGATTGGACTTATAGTGATCCTCCTGTTTTCAGCCTCCCAAGCACTGAGATTACAGGTACGCACCACCACACGCAGTCTCAATCATTGGCTTAGTGTGCTCTGGGATGAGGCCAGCACAACATGCCGGGAATCGAACCTCAGTCCCTGAGCCTGCCTAAGCAAGTGCTTTAGTCCCTTGAGCTACTTGGCCAACTGTTTCTTATACATCTTGAAACGAAATGTACTCTTTTTTATGTAGCACACTAATAAGCTAAAAATAAACATCAAAAAAAGAGAGTTAAACAGTACACAAGTATATATTTTCTAGTTAAAGTATGGCTTGAGAGAGGAGTCTGACTTCATTCAAAATAAATCCATTTTCAAAGGTTCACACAACCTCAGTGTTTTAGAACTGAAAAGCACTTTTTTCATACCAGGGCTGTGTGTAACAATGAGACAAAGTACAGGGAAAAATTTTAAATACACCCTCCTAAAAAGAATATTCAAAGGAGATATGGTTAAAATACAATGATCTGTGCCTTTCATCTTCATATCTTTAAAGGGCTGCATAAGAAGAAGGGTAGCACTGCTAGATCAGGAATTTTTGCACATATTCTCCTGAGGGAGATCTAAATCTATAACCATCATCATAAAATGAAACAAGAAGAAAATCAGAAAGGAATGAATGAGGGGCAAGTGATAGCCAAGGGGCTCAGAGTAATAAATTATTAAAATGCCTTAAAAGAGCAAAGAAAATGCTTATCAGATCAGCAAAGTACCTTTTAATAAATAATATGATTTGGGTTTAATTAATGGCCTAATTACAGTTTTACCCAATAGGCTTAAATGCTCCAAAGGAACAGTTTGAGTCTCTTTGGTTGATAATCTGTGTTTTTAAAAATGTTCTAATTACATATTTGCTTGAGTAAATAATGTGCATTTTACAAAACTGCCTAATGATATATTTATGTGACTATATTTACCCAAATGGCCCCCCATTCTGTACTAATGGAGTTGGGATTACTGTTTCTGGGAGACATGGAAAATGGGATGGCTCGAGCTTTCACCCTAACCCCCTATTATTGTTACATTTCTCACATTGTTCTCTCTCTCTTCTCTTTCTCTCTCTCTCTCTCTCTCTCTCTCTCTCTCTCTCTTTCTCTGTCTGTCTCTCTGTCTCTCTAACTTTGTCTCTGTCTCTATGTCTGTCTGTGTCTCTGTCTCTCTTTGTATCTCTGTCTGTCTCTGTCTGTCTGTCTGTCTCTGTCTCCATCTCTCTCTGTGTCTTTGTCTCTCTGTCTCTCTCTGCCTTTGTCTCTCTGTCCCTGTCTCTCTGTCTGTCTCTGTCTCTTTCTCTCTTTCTCCTCCTCTGTCCCTCTCAACACAAACCACATCACAGGAAGCATACGACCCACTTTTTCTTCACCAGTTAAACAGAAATGAATTCTTCACAGTCTTTTATGTAAACACATTTTGCAAAAAGGGTACAGACTTGAAAAACGAGTACTGATACTGTATAATGCTCCATTAAAAGTAGGTAATGAGACTGTGACCAAGGCAGAACATTCAAGGTTTAAGTAGCTGCATAATTTATTCTGTGCTTTATATAGTAGCATACAATGCTGTACAAAGTATCTTACACTGTACTTTGAAATCAGCTTGCTATGATTCAAAGCCACAAAATAGTCTACAGTAAGTAACAGAGGAGTCATAGGAAAACTGAGTATGAACCTATCACTATTGCTGGGTCATATGTCCATGCGCCACTTCTAAAAAATTTTCATGGGCCAGGGATGTAGCTGGGCAGCCTAAGTGCCTGCCTGGTAAGTGCAAGGTCCCCAGCTTGATCTCCAGTACCACAGAATAATGGTAGTAGTACTAGTAGTAGTAGTAATAATAATAATAATAATAATAATAATAATAATAATAATTTTCAAGTATGTTAGAGACAGAAATAAATACATATTTATTAGTAGAATTGCACAAAGACTCTATTTCTATTTGATAGAAATAAGATCTGATCCAGTAGACATTCCTCAGTAATCTGTGCCATGGCAATTTATCAGTCTGGTCCCAAAACTTTCTTTACTGCTCATAATCAATAGGAAAACATTTTACTAGAATTCCAGTTCATGCTCCCTTATTATTAAAACAACTTATCATCATGACAATAAACATTTCTCAGGAACTTAGCTCTACTGTGCCTTCCAGAAGCATACTACTGTGACTATATTTTACAGATGGATAAAGTAAAGCTTAATGAATCTAAGTAATGTGCTCTTGTTCATATTCTTTATAACTAGAAGAGTTAGGTTCACAACTGAAACCTAGGCCTCACTCCTTGTGCTGAATGAAATCATTACTCCATATGACTTGTCCTCTAGTAAGTGTAATAATTACAGTCAGCTGCCAAACAGGGCCCATAGCACATAATAGGAGAAGCAGAAGGAAAGATCTGTCTAGCTAACTTCCTCACAATGGACAAAGAACTGCAACACACAACCATACAGCAAGATCATCCCAGGATACTATCGCTGATAAGAATTCTCTTGACTTTATGACTTTCTGATGCACCCTTCTATGCTTCAGGTGCACTGGAATTTGAGTCTCAGTCCTCACATAGGTAAAATTAGCCAAGCTATCACCAAAGGAATACGAATAGGAATCATATTATTAGGAAGCAATAATAGTGGAGGCTAACCCCTCTAAAGGGCATGTTCTATAAACAAAGGTAGAGAAAGACCACAACCACATGAGAAAAAGATAAATCTTGATTGTTTCTGTGTCTAAAATAATTCCTCCTGTGACTCTCATACACAGGATGCTTTGTACGCACAGCACTCATAACAAGGTCCCAAAAGAGGGTACACTGTGAGTTCTGTGTGACTAAATTACCAAGTTGGGACAGCACGCCCTATACTTTTACAAAGGAAAAGCTCAAGGAACAAAATATAAACTGTGCTGATCACAGTGGCATCCCTCTTGGAAGACTCAGAAGGCATTCCAATAATTACAGGGCCTCAGAGCCCTCATTATGGGCACTAATTGTATTTTACTATGATTGGGCAAAATTGCTACTTGAGAGTTCATGCTGATAAAGTGCCAGCTTAACTAATTTTCACCTTAATAAATGTGTAACTATTTATTAAAAAATTGAATCCCATTGCTGATGCCCTTATAAAATGCCTCTTATTCTGGGCACTAGATCCCAAGCCCAGGTGACCCCGGTGCTCTGACCAAAAGACTACCACAGTGACACTTCTGCGTGGAATATGAATATTTGCAGCCTGGGCTCCAGAACACGAACGTGCTGTCTTCTTATAGAGCAGCATCGGAGGCAGCTTGCTTGCAGGATTGCAGCAGCAGTGCCATCTGTTTACTCTGGCCTCTTTTGCCAGGATCAAGTAGCAGATTAAAGGTACTGCCCTGAAAACTTCAGAAACTTGGCCATAATTGAAAAGAGGATGATAAAGAGGGGAAAGAGCTATTTGGCATCTTAATTATATTGGTCACTTGGAGGGATGCATAACGAAATTTAGGCATATTTTTGAAATAGTACCAAGCTACCGAAATACCCTAACTCCAAGGACTTTGTGGAGGAGCCCATCCACTCAAGTCGCCCTTTATAATTAGTGTGGGATCTCAGCCCCATCGCCATTTATTATTGAAATTGCCTAGGGTGATCTCCAAAACATCATCATCTCTTGATTTACTTCCTCCTTCTCTTTCTAAAAGTAGCAAATAAAATTCATGAGATTCGCCTCTCAGGAGCAAATAGGCAGAGATGAAATGCTATCATGAGCTCATGCTTGGCAAGGTCCGGTTGGGGAGGGGGGACACAGGGAGATTACAGGGAGATTGGTTGGAAAGATGCTCTGCTCCCAGAAGAGAGCAGGCTTCAGCGGTGTCTCTGGAGTTTTATTGCACATTAGCAGAACCATATGCTCTGCTCATGTGGGCAGCACCTGAGGGGAGTACAGCAGCCTCAGACTAAAGTGGAAACTTGGGAAGTTTCTGTTTAGAAAATGAGACCTAGGACGAGGGCCGAAACTGCCGCTATCCTTGGCATCTACAAAATACATTTGTCCCTTTCTTTACAAGACTGTTTTTGCATGGAGTTTTTTTTTTTTTTTTCCATCTATGTCCACCGAGAGAAGAAAACATTCCTAGTATTCTGAAATATACAAGGGAAAAGAATCTATCTCTTGTGTCAGAGGATAGTCAGTTATTAGAGGGAAAGAGAGAAGACAGATAAGAGAATGCTCTTTTCAGGACTTGAAATCGGTATACCTTATCAAACCCAAATCAAAATACATACGCCAAAGTCATTAGATCCACTTGTTAGAAATAAATATTTTGCCCTAAGATTGAATCCAATAATATCACAGAAGCTGAGTTGCTTTCAGCCAACCAAAAAGAAAGAAAGAAAGAAAGAAAGCCCATAACAGGAGAACTTGATGCATCAAAAAGTAGAAGATGAAAAAGAAAGCAATCACAACAGCTTCTGCAGGTTTAAACAGGAAACCCTGCAGTGCTGTATTCCAGCTCAGAACAAGGCCATTTTGGGGAGTCCTGGGTTGCACACACACAGTCGCGCTAGTCTCTTCTCCTTCCTCCTACCTGTGCTGGTCCCTACCCTAGGTGTCCAACCCTCACTCGATGGCCCACAACTGGCACTGCGCTGTCACAGAGCCACTCAGAGCTCACCCATTCTGAAGCCCAGTGTTTAAAACTGCTCTTTCCGGCATGGTTTCATTCTCCAGTCTTTCCTGGCTCCTTTCTCATCAAATGTTGCTGTCCGATTTGCTACTTTCTCAGGATCTTGGTGACAAATGAGAACTTGATTAAATATTGAGATAAGATGCAAATGTGTTACATACACGCTCTGAAAGCAGATTTATGATTAACGGAGGCTGCAGTGCCTAGATTCATAGAAGAGCCAATTGGGAAAATTTTAAGAAACATGGCAGCATGAAAAGAAAGTTATCTATAAAAGAGTGTTTTCCTCCTTACTCCAGAAAATCACACTTTTATCAGTTCTGACAGTATTGGCTGTAAGTTATGAGATCTCTAACTCAAATGGCCAAAATAATAAGGCTATTTACTATCCTGCATAAGGCCTAAGCACCAAAAAAGCTGTCCTATCCTCCTGCTCTTCCCAAATCAGTAAATCCCCCACCTCCCCAGCTAGACCCTCCCATGTGGGCAAGGTGCCTACCATTGCTCAAGGTATCCTATGTAGACATACCATGCCCAGAAGGAAAGCAGTGAGATATCTCAGTCTATGTATCTCTACTTATCAGAGACAAAAGTATGTTGCCCACCAATAACTTTCTGAGATATCACTGGTTGGAATAAGTTCACACAAGCTTTCCTAAAACAACTACTGCCACAAGTGATGTGTTAATTATGCTTGTCTTACAGTATTCAAACTGTATCTTATAGTCACCTTACAGATGATATGACTTGCAAACAAAATGAAGATTCGTTACATATTGAGGCAGATAGATTCAAACTGTCCTTGTTTCCTTAACATGTTTCCATTTACATGCTGATGTGTTCTATTTAACAATATATAAAGGGAAACATAGAAAGTGTTCCTTTGAAATATGCTACCATGGAAAGTTTATGCCCTTACTGTTTATTCCTCTACTAATTATAAAAACTAAGATTTTCTTGCAAAATTATTATGTTCGTTATAAGAAGATATAAAGACATCTTAGCATATTGGCAATTCTAGGTGAGGTTTAATTTTTAAATCAAATTTCTTATACAAACCTCTGTGGATACACAAATATAAGTCAAATTACAGCTTTCCCAAAAAGCCAATGTGTGGTTCAATAGCTCTTCACAACAGCCGAGAGCCAAAAGAGCCAGCCAAAGTGCCTGTGTTATTTTCATAGCATCATTGACAATCCCGGTAACATTAACTGAAGTAAAATAAAACATTTTACTCAGAGACTTTCTATGCAGTCACATCTCACTAGCTGGATAAGTATTTATCCTTTCCTATGCATTTTGACAGGCAATTTTTGTCTCCTATGAAATCCAACTATATTATTGACTTTTAAAATATTGCAATAAGTGATATCACCAAACAGCTAAAACTTAATTTCAGCTTTCCTGTGGAACTCCCTTAACCCAAATTTGTCCTTCCAGTAAGCAGTATTTTGTGGCCAGCTATATTAAACGATATGCAAGAAAAATATTTTACATCTGCCTGGAAATTTAACCACTAGTCTCATTCATACTTTCACTTAAATAGCACTGAGCACTTAGTATACAAGCAGAAATGGTATGATGCCAACATGAGTTTGGCCTTTTTACCATGTATATAAGGGAAATGGTTTTAGGACATTAAAAAATTAATTAGGAACAATTTCTATTTTACAGAATTTATAGTCCTTTGGAGGGAAAAATGATATTGAAAATAATCATAGCATCATTCAGCGTTTTCCTAAAGAAAAGAAGAAAAATCCAATTACTTGGTATATACGTTTCTTTAAACATAGGTAATCTAACATGGGAAGAACATTAACTGAATAATTCTGCAGTGAAGACTGAGCAGACAACAGAGTTCAAATGAAATGAAAACATTGACAGAGAAATGTTGATGGTCCAGAGGAGCCTTTGAATGACCCAAAATACATGGCTTAAGTGAAAACTCCCAAAGCTTCTCAGGATGTAATGGGATCACTGGCCGATGAGCTGAATATGCCAAAATGAGTTTGGCCTTCTTCACCATGTATTCTTGGGAAGGCACGAAATTCAATGTGCATTAATCTGCTTTGACAAAGCTAGAAGAAAATAAATCCAATGATGCACTTTGCTCAAGAATGTGGAATATATATTGAGGTCAACCTTAGGGAAAACAGAGTGAAGGTTACAGCTCTGACAGGGGCCAGGCTGGCTGTGCCTTCATTCATTTCTGGGTCACATTGACATGCAGCCCAGAGACAGCTCCAAAATCTGCTGGAGAGGTCAGCATGAGCTGGAATAAAATGGAATTCCACACCTATCTGCTTTTGCCCGCAAAGAACCTTTGTCAAAAATATTTTTGTTCAATGCACTATTTAACCATGCTTAAAATTCTTTTAAAAAGCCCACTGATAACCACATATAGGTAAGAAAATAAAATCACAATAAATAAATGTGTTAGGGCTATAAATACTAAGTTCATAAGAAAAACAGTACAAAGAACAGACAAATATAAAGTATCACTAACCAGGAGTGAAGAGCAAATTAGAAGTCCTCATTACTCACTTTTCACTTACATTAGCAATTTTAAAAAGTATATGATATACTTTTCTGATAAAAGTATATTAATATTTTCTCAAAGAACTGAGTCATTAAATGTAAATATGAGGCTCTGTGTCAGTAATTGTATCTCTGCAGCTTTATGTTTAAATAAACTTTATTTATTTTGACAGGTAATATTCATATCCTAATTTTTCTAATGCTTTGAAAGTATAAACAACCTTTATATAAACCAGGAAGAATGGTCAAATACTGCATTTTATTTTTTTTTTTTTTTTTTTTTTGCCTTTTTTTTTTTTTTTTTGAGACAGGGTCTCACTATGCAGCTCAGGCTGGCCTTGAGCTCACTTCTGTAGCCCAGGCTGGTCTTGAACTCACACTGATCCTCCTGCCTCAGCCTCCCAAGTGCTGGGATTACAGGCGTGAGCCACCACGCCCAGCTAAATACTGCATTTTATAATCATAACTTTAAACACTGTGGAACATAGAACATGCTCATGAAATAAACCAGGGTACAAAATAAGAAATGTAATTATTCCTTCATATCTGTGAGGACTGGTTGCAAAATATCAAAATTCACGGATACTCAAGTACCTTATATAAAGCAGTGTCGTACTTGCATATAGCCTACACCCATCCGCCTATATATTTTATAACAACTTCAGACAAGTTATGATAGCTAATGCAATGTAAATCCTCTGTAAGTCACTGTCATAGTGTATCGTAAAGGGAGTGGTAAGAAAAGTTCTGTATATGTTAAGAAGAGATGCAATTTTTCCTAAATGCAAATTGGCGGGTGTTCAGGGTCTCACTACTAGATTGGTCTCACAGTGGCCTGCCTGTTTGCTGCCTCCCAAGAGCTGGGATTACAGGCATGCACCACCACATCCAGTTCCCAAATAGTTTTCATTAATGGATAATTGACCTGCCAGTGATCAGCAACTGTGTAGTACAGCAGATACAGAGACAGGGTCCAAAGGAAAACTCGAAAGTATAATACCTATTCGAACATGAGAATTACAACATACTTTTTCTTTTGTATCTTTATACATTTTCTCTTGCGTTGATATGTTATCCTCATAATTAAAACATTTCTTTAAAGCTCCCTTAATGAACATCTAAACATCATTTGACTCCAGTGAAGCCATTTCTTCATAAAGTTTATTAAAAGTAGCCAAACATTTCTGCTTGGTTTCATTTTTTGCAAAATACAGAAGAAACTGTATACAAAATACATAAGAAAGAGAGCTTGGCCATGAATCCCATTTCCCAACACTAATAGAGAATGACCCAGCAGCTCCTCACTATACCTTCTCCGATCTCAGCAGCACATCTTCAGATTCCATTATTTTCACCTTTTACTGTATTAATCAGATTGTATTCCACAGGTAAGGTTGGGAAAACATTTTTATAGAGCATTGCACCTACTATTGACTGAAAGGGTCATGTGTCTGATTTCCTGTACTGTTTCCGCTCTTTAATTGTGTAAATTTGTTGAGTCACTTAATTCCTGCTCTATCACCTACAAAATACAGAGAAAGTTAGTTCATGTTAAATAACACAGATAGTGTGATTTTTAAAAGGAAACTTGTTGGTAGTATTCACTGAAATCAGAATCCTTTGTTTCAAAAAGATAACTCACTGCAATAATAAGTGAGATCTCTGAAGGTCTTAGACACAGTGTTGTCCGTAGGAAACTTTTGGGCATTAACTTTTGGGCTTGATCTCATGAACTACTAGGAATGAAAAAGAGAATGGAAAAGCTAAAATGAAAAACTAACAACAAGATGGTAAAATGTTGACGTGTAATTGTGGGAAGTGACATCCCTGGTGAGGGGAGCACAGGTTGTAAGCAGTCAGCAGTGTTCTACGTAGCACTCCCTGGGTAGACACTGGCAGAGGAAGCTACGCTATGTGCAGCAGCCTCGAAGCTGTGACTGCTATGGGTGTGTCTCGTGCAGGTGGTATGCAAGTCTCAGATGGAGGACACAAGCTCAGTAGTGGTAGGAAATGGAGTGTCACAATGCGAGCAGCCAGCACTGTCCTGAGAGGGGGTGGCAGGAGATGAAGAAAAGGCAAGGCAGATAGGAAAAACCTGGCACTGGGTGAGACCTGACCTTTCTGGTAGAGAGGCAGCAATAACCTAGACAGGTTTGTGCTTTATTTATATACAGCAAAGGGGGAGAAGTGTATGACAAGGCCAAAATGCAAGGTTTTAGTGTTTTGCGAAGAACATTGAAAGTGAAACACTCTCAGAGCTCTCTGCGCTGAAGTTAACAGGGAAGCCATCAAGGCCAGACACCTACTGGACGGAGCTGTGCCCATGGCTCACTTCTGGTTCTCCATATTTTGGAGCCTGGCGTTTCTCTAGCCCTGGATGTGTGGTCAACACCAGCTCAGCTGTTTCCCACAAAGAAGATGTAAAATGAACATCAAAGCAAAAGCTTATAGTGAATATGAAATATTTGGGGGTTAACTTTGAGACCTCCACAATTCTCAAAACAAAGTTTTAATTCATCTTAAAATTCCCTAGACTTCCAGCTGACTTACATAGTGGGCAACTTAATTCCAGAGTAAAGCCTAAGTTCTACCATAACTATCTTAAGGAGCTGCATAAAACATAGCAAACACAGAAAAAAGACAATGTAGAGAAAAAAAAGGAGGAAATTTTGTTAAACTTAAATGTACTTTTTTTAGGTACTGAAGGTGTTTTTAAACACCTGCTAGTGTCTGAGATGTTAAATAGAAATTGAAATGCTACAGATAAATGATAAATTAGTTTTTCTATTGCTGTTTTTCCTATCTATCTGTCTATCTATCTTTCTTTCTTTTTAATGATTGTTCGTTACTGTTAGATAATACATTTGGCCAGACCACGCATTCTGATGCTAGACGAAGATCTATTAGAGGTAGAAGCAAGCTACCTAGCAGACCAAAACAGCCTTGAACAAAAGGGGACAGGAAATTTTGTAAGGTTTTTAGGGAAGGGTGTTTGTGGGCTGGAACAGCCAAGGCAGAGCTAATCTTGGCAAGGCTACATGGTCTGGGGGGGACTTTTGATGTTAATAAAAGGAGAGTTTTGGTGGGGTTTTTTTGCCCAGGTGAAAGTCAGGTGGACCGAGCCAGGGCCAAAAGGAAGTGAACCTTGGAATGAGGGTGAGGATCTTAACCAAGTTGAGGGTCCTAACTTATCAATTACTGGAAATGTCAAGGTTCCCAAGCTGTGAACCCATTATTTTAGTTCTCCTGCAGAGTAATACAAGGAAGCATTTGAAAAAATGAGGTGCCATCACAGGTATTTGTCCCACTTCTTGTGCACATTTTCACTGAGGTCCTTCTCCAGTCAGAGGGTTCTAAGATTTTCCATGCCCTCTACTATCTTGAGGTGAAAGGCAGAAAGGAGACTTTCATACATCTCTAACCCATCCGTCTTATATTGCAGACAAAGGGTGACAAAAGACTAGATTTTCTAAGAATTGAAACAAAGGGTATCTTCCTATGAGGTCCTTCCTCTAACAAGACTGTGAGTGAAATCAGTGAACTTGTTCTGAGAAAGGAATGATAACGAAGAATGCCACAGACACTTACTACTGAGATAGAATATTTCAGACAAGGCTTTCCCTTATTTCTCTCACTCTGTCTCCTCTCACCTGTCGTCTGCCCCTCTACCTGTGAAGCAGCCCATGACCAGCAGGAAAGCACTGAGTGAGACAGTTTTCAGAGATCTATCTGGATCACTACATGTTCCCTACCTGAAATTTCCTGCAGGTGGTTGTTTGGGATTCATAAGAACGTATGTTGCCTATCACAACTGAAATTAATTTTAGCTGATCCCTTAAGTCTAAGGCTATTGCTCACCATGGGCAGCTGAGCATCATTGGGGAAATTACCTGATGCCTCTGGTTCTCAACTTCTCCATATGTTTAAAAATAAAACCAATAGCAACAAAATTGTGGTGATCAATCAGACAGTCTGTATGCATATACAATATAATAAAAGATCCACAGTAGGCAGACATTTGAAATCATCAGTTTAGAAGTACGGGAAGAGACTTAAAAGCCAGTTATTAAATGTTTGTCTTGCTCAAGGGGCTCTGCCTCAAGCAATACCAGAAGCTGAATCACACAACTTTCTCTCATCTGCACTCCTCTGTCTGCAACCTTACTTTCTTGTAGATGAAGGGCTAACCACTCAGAAACAGTTTTCAAGGAGATTTCCACAAACTTGAGTTTTATACAAACTCTTTTCTTGTTTTATTGTACCTGGTTTCTTTTTCTTGGCTTGGTTTCCACCATAGCAAAGTAACCCCAGAAAAGAAGGTAAAGTAAGACATCATTTTAATGGTATTTAGGCAGAAGTGAATAATTTTTCATCCAGAAAACATGTACTGAGCACTGTGCTTGGCATTATCATAAAAAATGGAGATAAGATAAAAATAAGTCTTTGCCACATGTAACATATTTTGTTAAAAGCATGTAGCAAGTGCTATGAAAAAAGAAATGTGAAATTTGTGCTGTTCACAGGAGGAGATCTCAGAGATACACTTCCTCAGGGTTTAACAGAGTGTTTGAGGAAGATCTGATTTCTTGAGTTAAATGACACTCAAATTGTTTACAGATATATCACTCCATGTCAGGACTAGGAAAATGTTGGCTGAGTTCAAACCCTAGTTTGCAAGGTCAGCAAAGTAACTAACCCTTCTATGCCTCCCTTTATGTATCAGCATAATAGAAGTTACATTGGCACCTACATCACAGATTAATATCTAATTCTTCATATCCAAAACTCGTACTCAATAAATTTTTGATGGCTTAGATTTTTTATTCTGCGTGAATTGGTGTCAGAAAAGCAATCCTATGTTTCATCAGAATTTCTATGTGAACTCAGTGGGTAAAGACTATGAAAGCTGACTGTGACAGTCTCAGGAGATATAAATAAAATTGTGTAGATTTTATTTCATATATAATGCATATAAGGTAAAATTGTATACACAAACACACACATGTGTGCATTCATTGAAAACTTTTAAAGTAGGCAAGGAAGAAACACCAACATGGGTAATAAGCAAAAACCTTCAAGAAAAGAAGATTTCAAAGCTGCTTAAATCCTATTCCAAGCATCAGACTATAAATTCCACCTACACTTCCTCTTACATCATTTCCCATCAAAAGGTGAAGTCACTGCAGTCACTGACAAGACCAAAGCAATAGTCATCCTTGAACCTTTGTCCCTCATGCCAATATTACAACCACTACTAAGTCCTGAGGACTTCATCTCCCACTCGGCTCCAAAACATCCCCCATGTTCCAGTCCACTCTCCTCTATGGTTACCTCACACATGGATCTCAGTGTTGTGCATAATGTTTAATATGTAGAACAGTTCCAATAAATGTGTGATTTAGAGAGGACCTCACTGCAATTCATTAAAGGTCTGTGTAAATGTTTGGGCTTGGTGGCAGGAAACCAAGCAGAGGTGGGATCCTAATAGCAAAAAGAATGAATTAAAACAGTATATGAAATCCTCATAGCTCGAGATAGAAATAGCAAGCACAGTGATGTGTTATGAGGCCAAGACTGATTTGGCTTCACTGCAATATGACAATACCCCTTCTTTCACTCTTGGCCATCTCTACACTGCTGTTTCATAGAAGAGCTCAACAGACTTTCAGCACACATCCTGAAGGCATTTGCTTTCTGGCTCTACAAAGGAATATTGCCAAGCCCTACTTTCAAAACTAGATAAAAGACACATGCAGTTTTTAAAACTTAAAAATTTATGTAAATAACCCTAATCATGATGAAAAATAATGTATTCTATGTCTTAGAAACTTGGGAACGACTTAGGGGAAAAAAAGGAAAGAAATTTTTTTGCAAAGAATTCAGGTAGCAGAATCTGAATACATAACGATATTTCAAACCAACACTAAATCTCCTGGAAGAGAATGTAGGAGGAAATCTTGAAGACATTGGCATAGGCAAACAGTACATGGGCAAAAATCAAAATGCACATGTAACACTTGAAAGAATTAACAAGTGGGGCCTTCTATTGTTTAGAACTTTATGCATATCAAAAGAAATTACCAACAGAGTAAAAAGTCACTCACAAAATAAAAAAAAAAATTGAGTAATAAGTATTCAGACAAAGGTCTTCTATTCCGGATTTATGATTTAAAAAATTATCACGTCAATCACATCTGCTCTGTATAACTACTAGGAAGACAACATATACATTGTATCAAATACTAGAAATGTACTACTAACATGTTTTGATTATTTATTTATTTATTTATTTTTATGGCCGGCTCAGCCTGCCCTGAGGGCAGGGCTGGCACAGCATGTGGTGCTGGGGATCAAACCACGGTCAGACACAAAAGTTGCATGTTTTGCTATATAGGTCTTACTTCATCTTGATCTTAACCATCCAGCAGAAAAGTTTAACCATGAGGTATAAAAACAAGGTTCTGTTAGTATGTTGAGCTACCAAAGGCTCAAGTCAACAGCTTCTGACATTACCAGCTCTGCCAATAAGCCACTACTACTGTAGACCATTGAACTATACATATATAACTACTTTCTCCTAGTTCAGTGAGAAGAAATCTTTGTACTAGCAGTGTTTAGAAATGTTATCATGTCTGCATCTTGTACTCCAAACAACTACTACAAAGACAACAATATTCATTGTATTGATTATTGTGGCTGTCCTACTAACACATTTTAAAACTTCTCATTGGCATTTCTCTATTATTAAAATTAATAAAATTTTTTAAAAGAGAGAGATATTTCAAATCCTAATCCTTTAGTAAGTAGCTGCTGCTATTTGATACAGACAAGAGGTGCAAAAGGACAGGACAAAAAGGGAGGAAAGTATTTTTTTCAGAAGAGAAGCACATAACAGAGTATCAGGAAGTGTTGGCATGAAAAGTGGGCAGTGCCCCGTAATATGGCCCTAACCACAACTGGACAAGGCCAGAGGTATTAATGGGAATCTGGAAAACATTTGCAGAACTGGGTCATTTCCTTTTCTGTCACCCTGATTCAAATCTGTCATCTATCACTTACACACAGTGATACCACCAACTGGGTGGACTCCAGATTTCTCACCCTAGTGTATACTCTTCTTGATTTATTAATGGGTTAATGTTTTAGCAAAGTTCTTGCAATGAGTTTAAAAGACAGGCAGTCAAACTTTTGTAGGCTACATAAAGTACCAAAGGAGCTTCATACAATCAAATTACAGTGGTGCCTTGGTTTAGGAAGCTAATTTGTTTTATGATTTGGGTGACAATGGCTGCATTTTGTGTCTGTGTGGGGGAGATGGCCATGTTCATGCTTGCCCCTCAGTGTGGGGTTTGGGAATGGAAGCAAAATTTTACCAAAGGTTTTGGTTTTAGATCCAAACTGTTTGCAATCAGAAGCGTTCATGAACCGAGGTGTTAACGTGTAGGGTTTACTCACTAACTAGCAGACCCACAAAAGAAAGTAAATCTGAGAGATTAAATCCAGTTTTAACACTTACAATATCTCGGAAAGTAGACTTTTAGCTGCTCTATTCTTTCCTTATATATTTCTTAACTGTCTCTTAAAGACAGGGCATGAATGCCTACAAAGAATTGAGGGAATCAGAAAAATAGTACTAAGAAGTTGTAGATAAAAGAACTAGTCATGTAAATTTAGACTCGATGGTTTAACTTGGAAGTTAGCTTACTTTCACCATTAGAAGATTTCTGTGCACTAAATATTACATATGAGCATTATATTATAACTATGAGTAGTATGATTGGTCAATAAGGTTAAGAATTAAAAATGTACTGTATTAGATCCTATCAGGATTTTCCTTCATAAGTTCTGTTTATAATAAAAATATATTTAAAATATTTCTTACACTTGCTAATTACACATTCAGAGTCACAGCAGAGATATTTATGTGGGTTTAATATCCACTTTATTGTGCTTACTTGTACAATGAGCTAGCAACACCATGTTTTTTTAGCATTGAAGATAATGCAATATTTTGGGGTTTTCATTGTTGGTTTTTTATTGATTAAAAAAACACCAGGGTCTCACTATGTAGTTCAGCCTGGTCCTGAACATGCATAGTGTGTCTTACATAGACCTGAGGCTCATGGCAATCCTCCTGCTTCAGCCTCCCATGTCCTGAAATCATAGGTGTGCACCACCACACCTAACTTAGAGATCATTCTTAACACTGCCCTTAGACAGGTGTTTCCAATGCAAAGTTATGCTACTTCTCAATTTACAATCCTAGAAAGGCATCTCATTTTATTCATCTTCCTGGAGTGAAGAAAGTCCAAGATCTGATTAAATCTCTTCTATTTTCCCTTAGTTCCTTCAGCTTCAGCCACAGCTACTACTTTAGCCTCAGTACCAGTCTTCATCCCTCCCTGATATTCTTCTCCCCCACCTTAATTCACCCCTCCAAATTAATGATTCCACAACATTAGGAGGTCCTGTGGCATTCTGTACTCTTAGTAAAGTATGAAGCACCAATAGCTTTATTAGTCCAAAAGAATTTTCTGTAGAATTTATGTGTGTATTGATTTGTTGCCTTAGGCTTCTTTGGTATAAACAATAAAGACATAAGCAGGAAATGAATCATGAGAATTTTGTTACCCAGGACAATGTGGTTCAGAAGCCCTTGGGAATGGCTGATGGGAAGAGTTTGGAAAGGTTTGGAAATATTGCCTGAAAGAATAGAGCTAGAATGACATAAGCTACACTATATGGGACATTCTGGTCAGAGCTTAGAAGACCAAAAAAACCACTAACACCCAGGCTTGAGACATTTCTACTTGGAAGGAAGACTGCATCACCTGCAGTATTCCAGATGATGTGCGTTAAGAATTGGCAGAAAGTTTGGTTGCATTTTACTTGTGTCCAGGAACTTTGCCTGAGACTAAGACCAAGGCAGCAGACTAATCTGGCAAAAGAAATTTCAAAGCGATCATGTATTGAGGCAGTAACATGGCTATTGTTAGGGGATTTTAGCCAAATCTATGTTGTAAATCAAAAACAAAGAACCAAGAAAGATGATTTAAAATATTGTGAGTTTGGCCAGAAAGAAGGCTCCAGCAAAGCTGTGGACTGCAAATATAGAGCAGAGGAGATCTGGATTGTTGAGAAAGCAGGAGAATAGAAAAATGACCAGCAGGCATAACACAAAGCAGCAAGTCTCTACCCTTTGCAGCCTCAAAACTGTTGAAGTGAAAGACTTTACCTTGAGGTGATAGATACTGAGTAGTATGTTCCAGAGTGGTGACAGCGTAGAAAATTTGTTCCTCAGAATTGGATTCAGGGATCCAGGTGCACAAAACCTCAAGACAAGAGCGAAGACAACCTGGCTACTTCTCCAGATGGCAGAAAACCTTGACATCATCCACATGATACTAGTTTTAGGTGTCTGCAAAGGAATGCAAGA
Organism: Myocastor coypus; assembly: GCA_004027025.1. NCBI lineage: Eukaryota > Metazoa > Chordata > Mammalia > Rodentia > Myocastoridae > Myocastor > Myocastor coypus. Next base: position 17,216 of record PVJA010003230.1, read on the forward strand.
GCTATGGAGTTAATGAGACTTCCACCTTACTTTTAGAAGGGAGGCCAGGCAGTTTAGCCTTGAAAGGGCAGTGTATAAATCTGTGAAGGCAAAGGTGCCGTATAACCCCAGAACTTTAGAGAAGTCAGGAACATGGGTCTTCTAAAGAAAGCTGTGAGAAAGGACCAAAGGCAGTCAAAGAGAGAAGCTATAGGAGCTATAGCCACAAGAAGTGCTATGTGGTAGAGTGACTCAAGGCTTTTAGAGCTCACAATTTTCCACAGATTTCTTCAGATGCTAAATGTGGAAGTACAAGACAGTGTTTGCCCTGCTTTCTTTGGTCCTAATCCTTTGTATTCCTCTGTAACTGGTGGGATGAAAATGTTTATTTTGTGTCACTGAATGTTATAAGTGCTTTTTTACTTTTATTTTTTACATTATTTTTTGACAGTTTCAAAACGCTATAGTAATACTTTCCCACTAATTGATATAATGCATATTGTTGTCCTCATTATAGTTATATAGAGCACAGGGTATACACATGATAAATTTTCTAATGCTTATTAGTACAATAGATTTCTTCTCTTTGATCTAAGAAAAGGTAGTTGTATACATAGTAAAATGTTCCATAATTGTAGTGGGTGACTGGCAAAACCGGCAATGTTAGAAGCTGTTGATGAGAGCCTTTTATAGCTCAGCTTACTAAACTACCTTTAAGTTTTCTGCTGGGTGGTTATGGGTAACTTATAGCAAGACCTATATAACAAAACATGTAGCTTTTGTATCTCTCAAGTTCAGTCAAGTGTCCTCAGGATCTACTTTGGAAAATGTACAGTGCTTTGTAGAACTGTTGTCAGTGTCAGCCATCTGGATGAGTCACAGCCATTGCTTGACCAGTTTTCTCTCTGTTCAAGCCCGAGAGAATGTTTCTCTCTAGGTGACTCTCCTTAGGCATACTATATGCATTCAGTCCCTTTCTTCTGTGGTCTCATAATCTCCGTGAACAGAAAATTTGGGAAACCACTGAGTTATAGGGTGTTACAGCACAGGTGCTGTTCTGTCCTGAGTCCTCACTGACCTTGAAGGGCTAGGGCCAAAATATTAGCTATCCTCATTGTCCTTCTTTTTCTCAATTTTTGGTCTGTAAACATATTCCTAGCCCTCCAGAAGAAAAGCTTAGCAATACTATTATTCTGAAACATAGGCACTTGAGCTTAATATCATTGTCTTTCTCAGTATCAAACATCTTAGATTTAACTTGGAATTTGGTATTTTCCATCAATCATTGATATTCTAATAAATCCCTATACAATGCAATAAAAGCAGTTATACATTTGTACACAGATATTTAGAAATATAAGCATGTACCAAATTTTAGCCCATCCTTTGGCATTTTTTCTAGTCTCTTACTCTCATTTAATACCTTTTTTTTGTTTGTTTGTTTGTTTTCTTGTAAACCAACCATTTACTTAAGATAGAGTATAACAGTAACCAAAATTACATTTGAAGCAGTACACATCAAAAAGGCCAGAACGACAGGCATTCCAAGCACAGTTAACTTTTCATTTTTATAATGGGCTTGCAGCTAAGAGTTTGCCTTAAATCTCAGAGGAGACTTGAGATTTGGACTTGTTAGCGATGATGAAACTTTTAGGCCTTTGGCAACTCTTACAGGTGGACTAAATGCTTTTTGCATAAAGGGTACGCATGAGCCTTTGGGAAGCTAAGGGTGAATGTTGTGGTTCTAATGTAATATAATGTTGATGGACTTAATACTGGTTCTTAAGAGTTGTTAAATCTGTGTTAGAATGTTCAGGCTGTGAAATGATAAAAATAAGCATGTGTTTGTATTGAAGAGTGGTTTAAAAAAGTGTATGTGGTTTCCAAGTTGACCAGCTATTGATGGTATGTTTGATATATTTATTGAGAATTTTTGAAGTTTAACTAAGTGACCCAGCAGGAGTCTCTGGTTCTCACATTGTAAATAGCCTCATACTATGCAAGAGGAGGACAGCGAGATGATATGAGTGCGACACACACACTGGGATAGCAGCCTACTTACAATGTAAGAAAAAATTCACTTGTTCTCCCACTTTTTTATCTTACTGATTTTGCTGTTTTCTGCCACAGTGAAGTGTTACCTTTGTGGCATGCTACATTGCCTTGGAGTCAGCTAATTATGGACTGAAGCCTCCACAAGCCTTGAGCTGGATAAATCTTTTCTTCCTTAAATCTGGGTATTAGATATTATGCCTCAGCAATGAGAGAAAAGTAACCAAGATGGTTTTGCTCAAAGCAAGCTAATAAACTTACTAAGTGGATGAAACAAGTTTCTTTAAACTTGTTTCAAGTTCAATAAACAGTCACCTCAAACCCACAGAGTGTTACCCTTCCCACAAGTAGATGGTACAACACTTACCAGGAAGTGGAAAACTGAATGTTTTCATGATTCCCACTCCCTCCAGGAATCCCTGGGTGGCAAAAAAAAAATTATGAAAAGTAGGGTCTAGTGTCCTCATCAAGTGGTTCTACAATTTTTGCAAATCCTGTGGATTCTATACTTTTAGTAGGACATGGAACTCCAAATAAGTTTAGTAATTCAAAAGAATTTGTTATGGAATTTGAGTGTCTATTGAATTGTTTCCTTAGGTTTCTTTGGTAGGAACAATAAAGATATAGGCTTAAAATCAATCATGGAAATTCTAGACTCACGTTGTATCTTGTCCTGCCCACCCAGAGTCTTTTCCAACCACCTTGCTAGCTAAGTTTCTATTCCCTCACTTACAGAATTAGTCAAGAATCCTGGTCCTCTCTTCTTTGAAAGAAGAGCCCATGTGACTGGCTTGAAAAAGTAAACAGAAATGCCGCATAATGCTTTGACTCATCTCTTCCACTATTGCAACAAACCCTTGGTGAAATAGAAGTATCGTAAAATATTGAGATCTATAACAATCTCAGCTTCTAAATAACTATGATGTAACACTTTTGATTATGTTATAACAGCATAGCCACAACCAACAACGAAGTGGTACTGAGATCTAGAGGCAAGAATCTTTTTATTTTATTTACATGCAGTGGTCTTGATTAAGATGAGTGCCAAAGAAGTCATGGCCCCAAAGACACAGGGAGGGAAGTTTTTATGGGATAGTAAAGTGCAAATACAAAGGCAGGGTGGTTGTCAATTGGGGACTGGTTAGGACAATGGGCATCAGAGTGACCAGCCATACATCATAATGACCAGTTGTTTCTGAAAAGCATTTGTAGCAGAAATTATAACAACAACAAAGTAAACTGAAGGTTACCTGGGCAACAGTACCTACTGAAATAAACTGGCTGGGAGGGATGAGTTGTTTCTACTATAATGCAACATTAGCAGGAAACAACCATTTATCTTACACCATTGAATTTCTTGGTTGTTCATTACCATGGCAAGATAGTTAATCCTTACATAGTAAAATCACAGCAATATTATTTATAAGAACCTAACGGACCCCTCCAAGATGAGGAAGTAGTTCTACATGACATTTCAAAAGATGAAAGATAAAACCAATTTTTTTTTAAGCCATGACCATTTAATTCAGAGCAAAAAATGTAAGATGCACACCTAACATAACCTCCTTATATTATTTAACTGCAAATAAAGTTCCTTCTCAGGGCATCAGAGCAACTAAGTTGGAATTATCTAAATAAACTTCTAATGCCATTCTTAAAGTATTATAAATAGACTATAGTGAGAATAAATGTAAACATTCCTTTTTGAGGACTAATGATAAATGATGAAGTAGAATAGCTTCAGCAGATTTCCTAGCCTTAAAAACTTAAATAAGTTTGCACTGACTTCAAATATTGATGGCTTTTTAGGAAGGAGAGATCCGAGTTGTTGAGTACCCACTCTTTAATGAAAAGACTGACATTTACTTTTTCAAATGGTTCAATCTCACTAACATGCAAACCATTAGCAGACTCCTAATAAAAGATCAATTTGTAAAACTGTGCCATTTTAATGTTTTTACAATTTAGTAAATAGTTCTTGTTCTAGTCAGTGTTTTACTAGAGGAGCAGATGTCATACAAGGAATAGATATAACACAAGATTTGCCAGGCCCAGAGTCAGATCGGGCAGTGTGCTGGTGGCTTGAGGGCGCATGGCCAAGAGAGGCGCTAACCATTAAACTGACAGCACGCGCTGTCAGCGGGCCCCCCACCAGGCAGCAGTTTCACATGGAGGCATGGAGAAGATCATCCTGGACATGGCGTGGTCCAGTCTCTCCTTCAGTCCCTATAAAGCAGAGCAGCGTCTTGAACCCTCCAGGAACTGTGAGCTAAATAAGCCTTTCCTCCACTAAGCTTGTAGGTAGGGTATTTGTCCCACCAATGAGAGAAAAGTGTCTAAGACAGAATTTAGTACCAGGAGAGTGAGGTCACTGCAGTGGTTAAACTTGACCATGTGGATTATAAGCTTTTGGGAATGGCTTAACAGAAGAGATAGAAAAGGTTTGAAAATGTCACCTGTGTGCAAAGCACTGGAACAATACTGATACTCCTGTAGGGGAGATTCTGGTCAGAGCTCAGACCAGAAAACTAATAGGAATCCTACCTGTAAAGACCAGGCTGAGGAGGTTTCTACTGGGAACAAGTATGTTGGTTGTTGGACTCCAGATCATTTGTGTTTTGCCTTGGCCCAGTGTCTATCTGCATTTGCCCGTGTGCAGAGACTTTGCCTGAGACTGAGATTAAACATGGAGGACTAATTAATCTTTCAAAGGAAATTTCAATGCAGTCAAATATTGGGACAGTGGCATGGTTATTGTTGGGGTCTCCTAGCCAAATATATGTTGGAAATGAAGAATAAAGAGCCAGCAGAATGATTTAAAATGTTTTGAGTTTGGCCAGAAAGAAAGCACTAGGAAGGCTGTGGACTGCAAATATGGAGCTGAGAAATCCATTGCCAAGAAGGAACAAGAGAATAAAACAGACATCCTGAAGGCATCACAGAAGGTGGCAGGTTCTCAGAAGCACAAGGGTGAGGGACTTTGCTTTGAGCAGAAAGCTGTAGAGCCCCACTTCGCAGAATGGAGGCAGCGTCCACCCCAGGTTCCAGAATGGAGGCAGTGGCCACACCAGGTCACAGAATGGTGCCAGCATAAAGAATTTACTCCATGGAATCAGGGTCAGGCTGTTCAGAAATCCAGGCACTCAAGCCCTACCGCCAAGAGAGAAGGAAGCCTGGCTGCTGCTCCAGCTGGCAGCAAACCTTAGCATCATCCACTTGGCACTGGTTTTAGGTGCATGCGGAATGCAGAAATTCTGAGGTTAAGAAAGCTTCCTCCTCAATTTCAGAAGAAGGCCTGGAAGGCCAGGCAGTGTGCCCCAGGGAGGGCCATGAGTGAGTGACAAGCTGTGAGTGAGAAGTCTACTCCACGGAAACCCCAGAAGTATGGAAAAGCCAGAAATGTGGATCATCAAAGGAAAACTGCACAGAGGGAGCATATCTGGCCTAAGAAAGAAGCTATGGGAGCTACCACCAAGAGTGCCATAGGGGTAGAGCCACATGGAGCTCACAATTTGCTACAGATTGCTTTGGATGCTGCACATGAAAGTATAGGACTTAATATTTGCCCTGCTGGGTTTTGGACTTGTTTTGGCCCCAGTGGTTTTAGTTCTCCTGTGTATATCTTTTGGAAGTTCAATGTTTATCTCCTGCCTTTGAATGTTCAATGCATGTAATTTTTCACTTGTGTAGGTGCTCACAGTTGAAAGTTTGTCTTGAATCTGGAGGAAACTTGTGAGTTGGACTTTTCAGCAATGCTGAAACTGTTGGGACTTTGGCAACTCTTAGAGATAGACTAAAATGCCTTCTACAGAAAGAGATGTAGGTGAGTCTTTGGGGGTCCAGGGGCAGAATGTTGTGGTTTGTATCTAGTTGTCTCCCCAAAGCCTCATGTAAATCATGAAGCCATCCAGCGTGTGGCTCAAAGGGTGGAGGTGTCAAGAGCATGGCTTGAGGGACAGGGTTTGAGGGGGCATGGCCAAGAGAGGCGCTAATCATTAAACCGACAGCACACGCTGTCACAGGGCCCCTCCCCAACAGCACATGCTGTCACAGGGCCCCTCCCCAACCAGGTGACAGTTTCATATGGAGACATGGAAGATCATACTCAACACAGCAGCACCCCAGCCCCTCCTGCAGTCCCTATAATGTGGGGGCAGTGTCTTGAAATCTTCAGGAACTGCGAGCTAAATAAACCTTTCCTCCCCTAAACTTGTGTGTCAGGTATTTGTCCCAGCAGTGACAGATAGTAACTAAAACAGTTTTCTTGCTGAATATAGTCCTGAGAATTGTTCAGCAATACTCAAGTTGTGGTTTTCCTAATTGGTCTGTAGTCTTCAATAAGTATAAGAAGTTATTGTATGAAACATCTGTCAAACTAGTAACATTGCATTGGTGCATCCATGATTTTCAGGATTGTTGGTTATCTGGGCCTATTCACCTCAAATAACTTTGCCTCTTTGTGTCACAATTTGCTCACATTCATCTCAATCACTGTTCCTTTGGTAGTAACTCCCAAAGTCGTATACAGTGGCAATGAAAGTTTTTTTTTTTTTTTTTTTTTTTTTCACACCAAGTATTGACAGGCGAAAGGTGTCTTTCAGTTCAGGATGTGTTACATGAGTCTTCTTCAAAGGTCCATTGGCTTAATGAAATTTTCATATTTAGGTGTCTTTTTGTGAAGGCCATGTCCAACAAAGCAGACTTTAGTAACTATCTTCTTCCATGACTTCTTTTACTCTTTTCAGTTCAAATAACTTTTAATACTTCTGTTTCTCCTTGGGCGGACCTTTAGGCAGAGAAACTTCCCATTTTCCCGCCTTTTATTTTCATTTTTGTTTAATCATGTTGGAAGGTACTTTTCCATGAGACTGTCTTTCTCTGTCCACCAGGAAGGCAGGTGTTCCTTATGGAATCCTCTCATCATTCTTTTGTTTGATGTTTCTCCTTTCATGCATCTTGATAGTCTTCTTGATAGTCATCTTGATAGTCTTCTTCATTTGTATTTCCTCTGCATGGTGCCATTTGTGGTAGAGCTTAGCCTTCAGACCAATCATATTTTTGCCTGCTTTGAATGTTCATGGGCCTCTCAACTTCCCTTCTTTCTATTTTTCTCATGGTAATACAAGCATTATCCATAGCATTTATGGTGTAATTCGATATATTCAATTCTGTGGCATGAGGGCTGCTGCAGAGCCACCATAGATGGCCTCATGCATGCAAAGAAACGTCCTAAATTTATGGTATCCCAGATACACAAACTGCCTCCATGCTGCCAGAAATGGGAAAATAACATCATTTTTCAGCGGTGAAGGACTTTACATGGACATCTGAAAGGCTAACTGGCTGGTCTCAGTCCAATGGTCGTCATCTGTGTAGAAGGTTATTTTCATAGCAGTAAGGAATCCATCTAGAATCCATCTTGTATATATCCATGGGGAGTTTATTTCAAATTTCTCAGGAAAAGAGGAGATTATCCTGATAGCATAATTCAAAAACAAAAAGTTATAACACAAATCTTCTGAGTAATGATGGTGAAAGTATAAATAGAAAGTTTTCATTGTACTTTTGTTTTATCCACTCTTAAACTGATCAAGAGCCTCCAAGCGTCATCCACACCAACAGATAGAATAGTGACTCTTGCTCATCTTCCAGCCCCATTCGCCCCAGCACTGGCATACTGCATGGGAGAGACTTCCTGATCCAAGCAACCCGCCAGACTGATCTCCACCTCCTCTGGACCCATCTGTCTGAGGTATGTCAAAGGGAGGTAATCCCTTAAGTGAACTAAATTAAATACAAACTCTCAATGTAATACCTGCTTAGCTACACAGACATAAAAATTGCTCTTAATCTGTAAAACACAAACTCATTAGTTACAAAAGATTGTCAACTGCTAAATATCACTACCCACTATTAGTATTCCTACCTGTAGTTCTGTAAATAAAAAAAAGTATAGCTGCCTTAACCATATAATCTCTTTTGGGTAAGAATTACACTAAAGGTATAATTGCACCAAGCTCTACAACGAAGGTCAGAGGACACTGTTATACACAGTGACAAAGACAAAGAGAAAAATGCACTCTCAGACCCTGAGCTCACCCAGAAAAAATACAGAAGACACTAACATAGAAGAAAATGGGAATCATACAGCTAAAATATGTGGGCTAATAGCGTCTGAAATAAAGAAACAACTGCAGAAAAGTATAGACGGAATTATATCAAAAATAATCTCTGAAGCAAAAGAAATCTCTGAAGTAGTACCATCTGAAGTTAAAAAAAAAAATCTACACATAGGAATAGAGGAAATCAGATCAGAAATAATCTTTTAAAGCAAAAAAAAAAAAGGAACCTCTGAATTAACGGCATCTGAAGTAAAGAAACATCTGCAAATAAGCATAGAGGAAATAATCAGAATAAATCAGAAATAATCTCTGAAGTAAAAAACAAATCTCTGAATTAATAACGTCTCTAGTAAAAAGACAAGTGCAGAATGGTAGAGAGTAAATAAGAGCAAAAATAATTTCTTTTTTTTTTTTTTTTTTTGTCTTTTTGAGACAGGGTCTCGCTATGCAGTTGAGGCTGGTCCTGAGCTCACTTTTGTAGCCCAGGCTGGTCTCGAACTCGCACCAATCCTCCTGCCTCAGCCTCCCGAGTGCTGGGATTACAGGTGTGCGCCACCACGCCCGGCTTTTTTTTCTTTTTGAGACAGGGTCTCACTATGCAGTTGAGGCTGGCCTTGAGCTCATTTTGTAGCCCAGGCTGGTCTCGAACTCTCACCGATCCTCCTGCCTCAGCCTCCCGGGTGCTGGGATTACAGGCGTGAGCCACCACACCCGGCTACAAAAATAATTTCTAAAGAAAAAAGATAACAATAATGAAATAATTAATAGCTGCTTCTGAAAAAGACAGTGATAAAAAAATTAGAGAAGATTAGGAAAACAATGGATTCCTTCAATTAGCAATATACAAAAGAAATAGATCACATGAAGCAGACTCAAGGACATACATAGGAACTTAAAATTTCAATCACAAGCTGGCAAAGTTGTCTGAAGGAAAGCGAAGATAGTGTTTCAGATCTTGCAGCTACTGAAAAGGTAAGAAAGGATCTCTTAAAAAAAACTGGGATGAGCCGGGCGTGGTGGCTCATGCCTGTAATCCCAGCACTCGGGAGGCTGAGGCAGGAGGATTGGTGCGAGTTCGAGACCAGCCTGGGCTACAAAAGTGAGCTCAAGGCCAGCCTCAACTGCATAGCAAGACCCTGTCTCAAAAAGACAAAAAAAGAAAAAAAAAAGAAAAACAACTGGGATGAAGGAAAAAATAATTCAACACTTTTGAAGATGATGCAAAGCTCAGCAATGCGAGATTAATAAGCATCAATGACAAAGAGTTAATATAAATGATATAAAAACAATATGGACAGAAGTAATAGCGGAAAAATTCCTAAATATGAGGAAACAATTTGGCATTCAAGTGAAGCATATAAGATAACAAATAACATCAACCCAACCAAAAACAGAAGCATACAATAGTCAAGATTCAAGAAATGCAGGACAAGAATAACACACTAAAAGCTATAAGAGAAATCAATTATATTTAAAGGAGAACCCATCAGAATAACACCAGACTTCTCTTCACACACCATGAAGTCAAGAAGCATATGGAGCAGAAGATTTCAAGTCCTTCATGAAAACAAATTATACCCTAGACTGCTATAACCTGCTAAACTTTCTTTCAAATTTGATGGAGAAGTAAAACATTTCCATGACAAAGAAGCTAAAGAATTTCATGATAACAAAGCCAACACTACACAGACTAATCAAAGATATTCTAGACAGGGATGAGAATGAATAGATCTCCAGTAATGAGAATGGAAATAACACACCCAACAGGGTAAAAAATTAAACACAGAAGATAAAGGTGATAACCAATAGTGGGTAAATAACATGGCAAGTATAAATCAATATATCTCAATTATAACCATCAATGTAAATGGTCTCAATGCAGCAATTAATAGAAATGGATTGACATAGTGGATTAGGAAGCAGAACCCAACAATATTTTGAATACAAGAAATACACTTAACTCATACAGAAATTCATAGACTGAAAGTCAAAGGATGTAAAACACCACATGCCAGGTCACCTCATAAAAAAAAGCAGATATATTGGCAGCAGTGGTAGTGTTGGAAGCTGTTGATTTACGCCTCTTACAGCTCATCATACTAATCTAGCTTTATATTTTATGCCTTATGGTTAAACTTTTCTCCTGGGTGGTTAAGGGCAAGTTAAAGCAAGATCTGTATAACAAAAGATGGAACTTTTGTATATCCCAAGATCAGTCAAATCCTCTCAGGTTTTACTTTGAAACAATGTACAGTGCTTTGTAGAACTGTTGTCAGTGTCGGCCCTCTGGATGAGTCGCAGCCATTGCTAGACCAGTTTGCTCTCTGCGAAGGTCTTCTCTCTAGATGACTCTCCATAGGCATACTATATCATCACTCCCTTTCCTCTGTGGCCCCATAATCTCTATTAACAGACAATTTGGGAAACCACTGAGTTATAGGATCCTACAGCACATGTTCTCTTTCACTGTGATTGTGGAATATTGGACTATGTATACAACTACTTGCACTTAGTTCAATGAGAAGAAATTATTATACTAATGATAATTAGAAAAATTATCATATCTACATCCTTTGCTCTGTATAACTACTGTGGAGACAACAATATGCATTGTATCAATTATTGGGAATGTACTACTAATGTGTTTTGAAACTGTCACATTATTATTTCTTATTAAAAGTAATAAAAAAAGAAAAAAGCAGGGGAAGCAATCCTATTCTCAACAGTCTCAACTTCAAAATGAATGGTCAAACAAGATAGAGAAGCCCACTACATACTGTTTATGGGAAAAATTCAAAAGAAAGAGATAGCATTCATAAATATGTATGCACCCAACATGGAAGCAACCAGTTATAGAAGACAAATCTTAATGGACATGAAAACTCTGCTATCCAACACCACAATCCTAACATGAGACCTTAGCAGCCCTTATCCCAGAAAGATAGATAAAGCAGATAAAAAATTAGCAAAGAAATAACAGAATTGGATCAGTGTTATGAACAAAGGGACTTAGTGGACATATACAGAATGTTCCACCCAGCCAGTTCTGAATACACATTTTTTTTCAGCTTCACATGACATTTTCTAAAATAGACCACGTACTTTTCCATAGGTCATGCTTAAGTATATATATATACAAGAAAACAGAAACTATCCCATGCATATTATCTGACCACAGTGGAATGAAACTGAACATAATAAATGACAAAAGAAACCACAAAACCCCCATGCACACATGGAAATTACACAACACCCTTCATAGCAACCAGTGTGTTACAGATGAAATTAAATACTATCTACAATTTAATGACAATTCAAACACAACTTATCAGAATTTAATGCCATGAAAGTAGTTCTTAGAGAGAATTTATAGCTCTAAATGCACACATTGAGACAACAGAACCAGAACATAAATATTCTAATGCTACAACTCAGTCATCGAGAAAAGGGAGAGGAAACCAAGCCAATGTCCAAAACTGGGAGGAAACTAAAAGATTAGAGCAAAAATTAATGCAATTGAGACAAAGAAAACTATACAAAGACATAATGGCCCCAAAAGCTTATTCTTTAAAAAATGACATAAAAGTAATAAACCCCTGGCTAACTTTAGCAAAAAGAGGGGGGAAAAAAACCCTCAAATTCAAACAATTTGAAATGAAAAGGGCAAAAATACCCAGTGGATATTCAGAAGATCATGAATAGCTACTTTGAGAATCTTTACTGTCACATAATTGAAAACACAGATGAATGGACAGATTCCTAGAAAGGTACAAAGATATAAGTATGCTCAACAGCCCAATAACAGCCAATGAAATACAAAATGTAATAAATAATCTACCGACAAACAAATGTCCAGGTCTTGATGGATTAAGAGCTGGATTCTACAAGAATTCAGAATATATAATACCAATACTCCTTAAGCTCTTCAATGAAATTGAAAAGCAAACAATTCTCCCAAAATTATTCCTGGAAACAAGTATTATGTTGATACCCAAACCAGATAAGGATAAAACTAAAAAAGAGAACTATAAGCCAATCTCTTTCAGGAACATAGGTGCAAAAATCCTCAATAAAATCCTCACAAATCAAATACAGCATATCATTAAGAAAATTATTCACTATGACCAGGTAGGATTCATCCCAGGAATGCACAGGTGTTTCAACATACGCAAATCTATAAATATAATTCACTATACAAATAGAGCAAAATCCAAAAGTCACATGATCATCTAAATTGATGCACAAAGGGCTTGTGACAAAGTCCAACACTCATTCATGTTCAAAGTCCTACAGCAAATTGGAATAAATGGCCTCTACATCAATCTGATAAAAGCCATCTATGACAATCCAACAGTATCTAAGTGGGAAAAAACTGAAGTCTTTTGGTAGCACATCTGGTACAAGACAAGGATGTCCTCTATCATTTCTTCTACTCAATATAGTTCTGGATTCATTAGCTACATCCATTAGACAAGAGAGACAAATAAAAGGAATAAGAATAGGCAAATAAGAAGTTAAATTATCACTATTTTCAGATGACATGAAACACTACTTGGAAGACCAAAACAGTCCACCAAGAAGCTCTTTGAATTAATCTACAAATTCACTACCATAACAGGATACAAGGTTAATGCCCAAAAGTCAATAGCATTACACTAGACAGATAACAAACACATTGAGAGGAAAATTAGAGAAACAACGTGTTTCGCAATAGCATCACAGAAAATGAAATATTTAGGAATTAATCCAGATTAAGAAGTAAAAGATCTATTCAATGAAAACTACAGTACTCTGAAAAAAGAGACCAAAGAGGATTTCAGAACATGGAGAGATATTCCCTGCTCCTGGACAGGAAGAACCAACATTGTGAAGATGGCCATACTCCCAAAGTTATTATACAGATTTAATTCAATCCCTTTCTAAACATCATCAATGTATCTCACGAGCCTAGAGAAGTCATTCCTAAAATTTATGTGGAACCATAAAAGGCTTAGAATAGCAAAGGCAATCCTGAATAACAAAGATAAGACAGGAGGCATTACAATTCCCCACTTAAAATGCTACTGTGATAAAATCAGCATGATACTGGCAAAATAATAATAATAATAATAATAATAATAATAATAATAATAGATCAGAATAACAACAAAATAGAGCAGAAGATGCAAAATCCACTATGAGCACATTCTGCCACATTATCTTTGACAAAGGGTCCAAACATATTTACTGGAAGAAAGACCACCTCTTTAACAATTCGTGCTGGAAAAACTGGATCTCTACATGCTGAAAACTACAATGAAGCAGTTCTCTCACCAGGCACTAAACTAAAGTCAAAATGGATTAAAGACCTAAATATTAAAACAGAAACACTAAATCTCCTGGAAGAGAAAGTAGGAGGAAATGTTGAAGACATTGGGGTACACAGTAGTTCATGGAAAAAATCAAACTGCACATGTAATACTTGAAAGAATAAACAACTGGCACCTCCTCTTACCGACAAGATTTTGCATGTCAAAAAATTACCAACAAAGTGAAAAGAGAACTCACAAATTTCAAAAAAAAATCTTAAGTAACAAGTACTCAGACAAGAGTCTTCTATCTAAAATTTACTTTTTAAAAGAATTTTTTATTTTATTTATTTACTTTTTTCTTGCTTCAGAACCTTTATTTGTTTATTCACTTATTTTTATGGCCGGCTCAGCCTGCCCCGAGGGCAGGACTGGCGCAGCATGTGGTGCCAGGGATCGAACCGCGGTCCCTGAAGCCGCCCAAGCTTTCCCAAGCAAGGGCTTTAGACCACTGAGCCATCCCGCCAGGCCCCATTTATAAAGAACTAAAAAAATAGTAGGACCGCAAAATTTAAAGACCCAATCCAGAAACAGGCATCATAGATGAACACACACATCTCAGGGGAAGAAATACTTGAAGCTTATAAATACATGAAGAAATGCTCCACATCGCTAGCCACCCATAAAATGCAAATTAAAACAACACTTAGGTACCATCTCACCCCAGAAAGAATAACTATCATAAAGAAATCAATCACAACAAATGTTAGAGAGGCTAACGGGGAAAAACAACACTTCTCCACTGCTGATGGGAATGCAGACTGGTGGAAGGATTATGGAAAGCAGTGTGGAGACTCCCTAAAAAACTCGGGCTGGAAATCCCATTCAATCCAGCTATCCCTCTACTGGGAACTTTCCCAGAAGAACTGAAAACATCATATCATACTGATATTTACACACCTAAGTTTATAGCAGCACAATTTGTAATAGCCAAATCTTGGGAACAACCAAAATTCCTGTCACCTGAAGAATGGTTGAAAAAACACGTTCTATTTTCATGCAATGGAAATTACTCAGCCTAAAGAACGACAAACTCAGACTTCATATATAAGTGGATGTATCTTGAACATATACTCATCAGTGAAATAAACCAGACCTACCTGGGTAAATATTGTATATTCTCCCTAATATAAGAACTCAGAAGAAGAAATAAAAACGTAAAGGTATAATATAGTTAAATGGAAAGAGGGAATTTAAGGATTTAAGAATCAGGTAAGAGCTAGGAGTAAAATTAGGAAACATAGTAGGAACAAAAACATGCATTTATATACAAAAGATGGTTAAGACAATGGTCCTAATAATCTCCAACAGACTTTTGAAACTAGCAGGTAACTGGTAGAATTTGCACCCTGAATAACTATGTACATTGATATCTGTGAACTAAGCAAATACACTGAGGATAGCAATGTGTAATATTAAAACCATGCATGGAATTGCTATCATTCTAGTCTTGTAATTATGCACTGCTTCTAACGTCATATCAGTCATTGCTGTATTTTTTCTCAAGAAAATATTTGCCTAAAAATAAAAAAGATAGAAAAGAAAAACCATAATAAAAAAGACTATGAGACAAGGAAAAAAAGGCTATTAAAGTGTAATTCTGTAATTTGGTAGATAGTTGAGTTCTTAATCTTTCGTGTAACAATGCATAATTGATCCTTTTTTACATTATATGGGGGTTTTAAAGTTTAGAATATTAACAATTGATGGAAAGTCCCTGTTTTGTGTTATGTCTAGGGCATTTGATATTCAGAAAGACAGTGATGTTGGGCTCAAGTGCCTATGTTATAGGAAATAATATCATTAAACTTCTCTTCTGGATAGTTAGCAACTTAAGTTGGCAGTCCAAATAAGTAGAGAAAAATAAATAAAACAAGTATAGCAAATATTTTAGCTCTAGCCCTTCAAGGTCAGTGAGAACACAGGACATAAAAGAACCTGTACTGTAACTACATATAAACTCAGGAGAGCCCACAATTTCCTGTTCAAGGAGATTGTGGAGCATAGAGGAAAGTTATCAATGAGGTACAGTGTGCCTAAGAATAATCACCTAGAGAGAAAACATTTTCCCAGGCTTCCACAGAGAGCAAAATGGTCAAGCAATGGTGTGATTCATCCATATGGCTGACACTGACAAAAGTTCTGCAAACTGCAGTACATAGTTTCAGCGTAAAACCTGAGAGGACCTGACTGACCTTGCCAGATATAAGTTACGTTTTTTAGCATAAGACCTTTTTCCTGGTCTTAACCATCCAGCAGAAAAGTCTAACCATGTGGTATAAAAAGGAAAGCCATATCAGTGAGCTGAGTTGTGAAAGGCTCAAGTGAACAGCTCCTGATAATGCAGATGAGCTAATAATCCAATAATGTTTTGGACTGTTGGACCATATATACAGCTACTTTTCTTTATGCTTTGAAAATAAAGATCTGTACTAATGATGTTTAAACAAAAAATCATGTCTGCATCTGTGTTCTGAACAACTATGATGAAGACATGCAATGTATCAATTATTGTAAAAATAGCAATAATGAAAATATTTTAAAAAGAATAATGATTCTCATTCATGAAGCAGCAACATTCTTATGAAATTAGATGCAGAAGGGTGCAGCTATACATATGCTTGATGGCTTAGCAAATTTTAATATTAAAGACTACAGAATTTTTTGTTTGCTCCCAGAAGAACTGATAAACTCCTCCAGGATATTGGTGAGAATAGGGAAAATTGGCTCACTCAAATTTCTACCTGAATACTCAGGCCAAAAAGAAATTTTATTAGCCTATTTATTGCTACTCTGATTCTTAGCAGTCCTTACATAGAGTGGACTAGAAGACTGAAGATTTATGAAAGAGAACATTCATTGAACTATTATGTAGGAGCTGGAATCAGTTACAAAATTGGACCCAGAAGTTTAAATGAATTAATGCAGTCACTGAAACTGTACACTAGTCTTTCATGACAACGATTTTGAAGTTAAAGTTATCTTCCTCAGCTGGGAGACACAAATAGCAAAAACAAAACATGGAAGTTGAAGTAAAGGCTGACCAGTAATGGAGGTGAACCTCGGTAATCCTAGCACTCTAGGAGGCTGAGGCAGAAGAATGGCGATTTCACATTCAAACCTGGAAGGCTTAATGACTTAGTGAGAGCCTTATCAAATTTTAAAACATAGCTTTGTGTAAGTTACCTGCGTTGAATTCTCACTACTATTTAAAAAATGAAGTCCTGGGATGCAACACCAATAATGCTTTAAATTGGTCAGGATGTATTTACTGTACTTTCACAGTAATTTATTTGATGTTTGTATAATAGTACATGAAGATTAGCGTCCAAATGTCAAGCATAGACTACAAACATGTCTAGACTTCATAATCTCCTCAGTCTGTGAGTTACATCAGAGATAGATATGGGTGCAAAGTCTGGAATAGACATTTCAGGAATTATCTCTCAGCTATGGTTCCCACCACAGTTCCCAGACAGCAGCCTGAATATGCTTCACTTTCATCAGAAGAGATACATGGAATGGAGCCCACTAGCTCGTGGCTGCCAGCCCTCGCCGTCTCCCACAGACATCCATACAGAAAACCTGGCGTCTCCCTTCTCCCTTCCTGTCACTCTCACTGGGGTAAGGAGTAGGCAGATGCAGAGGGGGAGCAAGGGCTCCCAGAGCAGCTGCCACATTCAGGGTTACCGCTGCAGGCCTCCCCAGTGTGCAGCATTCCTCAAGCGTTCTGCCGAATCCTAGGCAGGGGGAGTTTTTCCAGACACCTCAGCTCAGCTGTCCTATAAGAAAAGCGAGCTGCAACATACAGAGCTTTATAGGCACAACAAATAAATACAGTAATTTGTGTCCTGGCTATGTCCTCTTACCTTTAAAGGAGAGTTGGAAACGTGGCAGCATTTTGCACTAAACCAGGAGATCTCCCCAAGCTCAGAGATAAGCAAGAAAGTGAACAGGGATAATACATGTCATACTGGTTGATGGTGTTCCAAGGTACAATGTGGGAAAACCCACTTAGGCTGTGAACATGCCCAGTCAGGCAAGCTTAACTGACAAAACAACAGACAAACTTGGAATCATGGTCTACTTCCTTTACTAACAGAAGTTCCAAATGTTCCCAGCATAAGCTGTCAAAACAAATATAGCATCCTCTGACTTTTGTTGATAGGTAATAACATTCAACTCAACCAAACAAATTATGAGGTTGCTATACCAATGTAGCACTCACTCTCCCAGCAATCAAAAGCATCAGGAAAATCTAGAGCAGAATCCTCATCCTCAGACACACTCTTACCAGTAAGGGATATGGCCCTCAGTGGGCTGACACAGGCTCACTAGACATGAGTTCAAAGTTCTCACCTAGAGCTACAAAACTGCCTTCTTTAATTTATTCATTCGCGTTTTTCTTGCACAGACACACTGTGCTCGACATAATAGCTAATAGCATGTGTGCTTCTTGAATCTATAGTTTATCAAGTAGCAAAAAAGAATTACAAAGTACTAGGTAATTATGATACAAAAGTGCACCTTGTGGCAATAGTTTCCTAGTGTAGCCTAAAATCATAAAGGCATAGCAACATTATTCAAAATAATTTTAAAATTTTAAGATCCAAATATCCACTAACTGATGAATCAATAAGCATAAGTATATGGTATATACATGCCAGGAAATGTTATTTATCCATAGAAAAGAATGAAGTACTGATCAATGCTACAATATGGATGAACCTTAAAACAAAAGTCTAAGATGTAGACACAAAAAGGCATACATGAAATTTATATGAAATGTCAGGAATAGATAAATCCATAGAGACAGGAAACAAATTAGAGGCTTCCAGCAGAGATGTAGCAATTTAAGAATGATTACTAACAAATAAAATTTCTTAGGAGGGATGATTATATAGTGATAATGGTTTAAAAGCTTTTAAATACACTGAACCCACTGAACTGTACATTCCTAAAGGGTTAATATTAAATTATGTGAATTAAATTTCAAAAAAAATGCATGCTTACATGGGAAAACTCCACAAAGCCCTTAGTCTCATGAAAAATGGCCCACATGACCAGTACAGAATCAGCTTTCCTTATGAGTATGTGTGATGGAGAAAGAGACACACTGCTATCTTCAGATTCAGGCAGATCATTACTTAGTTTGGCCATGGCTCCCTATCCTGCAAATTATGATTCACGAAATGTTTTTGAAATGTTATTAAAAGGAATATGTAAAGAAAGCATTTGCTGTAGAGAAGGATTTAGCAAAATAAATGTAGCTCAACAGTACCACAGACTGTTTTATATTGGGAAGCTCATAGCAAGGGTGAGACTCCCCTAACTCTTTAGGGCCACAGAGAAGTTCCCAACTGAATGTTCTCCAGTGACACCATTGCTAGATTGTTCTGCCACCAATATCAAAAGCAGAACTGTCATAGAAGTCCAGACATCTGTCCCCCCACAAAAAAAAAAAACCTTTCTCCTCCCTGCACTTGGCAACAGCAGAAAGCTTTTCCTTCCTTATCTCTGTATATCTCCATCCATCTTAGAGATGCCATACCTCATTTACCAGTGGGATCTTAAATCTCCTGTTTGTCTTTTATACTTTGGAGAGTCTATGTTTTGACAAATTAACTGAAAAGAAAAAAAAAAAAAAAAAAGAGAACTCCCAGGACAAATCATTTCACAGCTGTTTTCACATATTGAAAAGACATTGACCAGTTTGAATGAAGATCTTCAGTTCAATGTAGTTCAGATAGAAACATAGGCTTTCCTCTAAGACATAGAACATTCAATGAAGAAAACATATTTATAGTTTATAATTTATAGTATCCCAAAGTTTACTTTTATCCAACAAGAAGCCAACTTCATTTTCAATATGATTTGGCTGGTTTTATGGAAAAAGTATTGATCATAGAAAAGAAGAAAATTCTAACCACATAGCAAGAGCTCAGTAAATACAACTGCAGTGGATAATATACCTGATTAATACCTGGCTAAGAAATAGTGGTGCCTGTTACATACATGGTTCTGTGCTACTAAGGCTAAGACACCCAGCGCCCTCAGCAGTCCAGCTCCTGACTGTCCCCTCTAACATCCTCTATTTCACATTCATGCACACAGGCTGATGTGTCATCATATTGAACCTCATATAATTCTCTAAGTGGGCAACACCTTTCAACTGCTTTATGCCGCTATTGACTCTTCTTTGCCCGTATCTCTTTACCCATTGTTCTGCATAATTTATTCTTAGCACATGTGATTCAGCTACAGTGTCTTTTACTTCAGTGTGACCAGTTACACCATAATGGTTATTGGTTTATTTATTTGTCTTCCATCCTAGACTGTGAGTTCCTAAAGAGGAAGCCAAGGCTTACAACTCTGTCTCCTAATACAGTGCCACATACTGAATAAATGCTATCTGAGTAAATAAGTGAATTAATTCATTAATTTAGTTATAATTGACTCAAACTTCATTGTAACAATTTAGATTAGTACCAACTTCTCAAATTTTTAGAATAAAAGTCAAATGATTGTATTTGATAAAATACCATTAACTTCATTTAAATAAAGATCAACACTATTATCATATGCAACTTATAACACAGTTTATCCAACTATGTTATAAGCAATTATTATAGAGTCATAAGTTTGTTGGGCATAAAAGTCAGACAGTTAACATAAATGAAATACAAACAATGTTGTTTTTAAGACCAGCCAAATCATTTGAAAGCCTTCTAAGGGAGTAGAGAAAAGGAACTCGTCCAAGAAGGATTACACTCTGGCAGATTCCTTAGTTAAGGATCAAAGATGACTGCTAAGCAGGAATATCGAAGACCCTGTACTTTCAGGATCTAAGGCCACAAAATGTTATATTTTCTACTAGCTAGTGCTCTCCCTCACCATCCACTTAAGGATGAGAATTGAAGAAGTGGGTCATTGCTCTAAATCTCTCTTTCCAATATTTCTCTCAAAAAATGCATTTGATGCGTTTTTATTCTGAAGCTAAAAAAGAAAAATAGAGAGGAGATTCCCTGATGGTATTCAATCATTAAAGGAAGATATAGGGGGGCCAGTGAGATCGCTTAGCAGACTAACAGCCTGCATGAGCAAGTTCAGGGACCAAGAATCAATTCCTGCACCACATGGCTGCACCAGCCCTGCCCCTGAGCACACTGAGCCAGCCACAGAGACCAAGTGTGAGGGCATACATCTGAAATTCCAGTGCTAGGGTGGCTGAAAACAGGAGTAGCACTAGAAGTCTGAGCTGTGGAATGAGACCCTGCACCAAATACATAAAAAAAGAAGAGAGAGCCAGAGACAGAGAGAGACAGAGAGATACAGAGACAGAGACAGACTCAGAGAGATAGACAGAGACAGAGATAAAGAGAGAGAATAATCCATAAAAGAATCTAGAGACAGAAAAGTACTCAACTGCTTTGATCTACTAAACAATCATAATGTACTATTTATTGCTGTACCTCAACACCACCGATAGGGTATTTGTATACAACAAAATCTCATTCAGTTAATCATTATGGAGGCTTAGTTGCCCAAGTTAAACACCCATGTCTTCTGAGAGCTTTCTTACTAGTGGTAACTCACTGCAGAATCCTAAGACAATATAGGTCATCACTTGATAAGAGGTGCACAAAGAAATAGGGACAACTGGATTTATACACAGTCTATAAAAATGTCACAGCCATATGTTGGCATAAAATAACATCCCATGTGTCATTCACTTATTAAAACCATAAAGTTACCATTGGTAACCTTTACACACATAGAAACTTACGATTACATTCCCAATACTAGCTGCCTCTCAAAAGGGGAAAGACTTAATATTAGATCATAAAGGCATAAAAGCACATAAAAGTTGGTAGCTGTGGATTCTCAAAGAAAAATAACTGCTCAATGCATTCCTGAAGGACAGAAGAGTCAGAATATCTGAGACAGAAGCAGAAAATAGAGAAAGTAAAAGATCTGGACCTTCTCTCTTTGCAATTATGTTTAATAAACAGAAAGTTCTAAACCTAAATTTTATAGACTTATCCAGGGGACGTTTTATGTGCACACACACATTGCCTGGCAAAAAACAACTGTTGTACTAAAATATATTGGCAGTAAAAATTGTCAAATGAACAGATTTACTCCGTGTTCCAGTAATATCTATAATGTATTTCAAATAAGGTTTACATAACTTATTATATTCAGATTTCAAGTAGATTCCAAACTTTCCCACCTTGTTGAAATATAAGTTTAATAATTACAGTTTGATGTGGATGAAGTTCTGTTCAACACATTCATTGTAAATTTTATGTTTTCCCAATTAGTATGAGACAGTCATTCTATGTAGTTCATTTAAATTATTTTTAAGTCATCTTTATGTAGGTATTTTGGGCACAATTGGACTCCTACACATCCTAATTCATTTGGGATCCAATTAAACTATTCTGATATTCCAACGTTCTTAGCTTATACTCACTTTTCTTTTTTCCAGTTCCTATTTCTCTCTTATTTATACCTATTTGCAAGAGGCGGAGTCAAGTAGTAGGGTGGAAGGACAGTCAGATGAACCTGTCCTGTTTTTAACTGATATTATACATTCCATCATCTTAAACTCAACCCCGAGCCATTTGTGTTTCTGTTTCCTCATCTGACAAAAAGCACATTACTATAATGATCTGACTATTCTCTTGAACTGTAAGGAAGACATTGGTATAAGTCTTATTAGACTAGAAATTCTCTGAGAGCCACATTCATTCTGAGACAGTAGCTACCAGATTTTATTCCCCTTGCGTAGTCTAATATTCTATCACAATAGAACTTAATGGACTAATTGTTTACTAACTTGGTTTCTTTTCTAAGTCAAGTATTCAAGTTTGTGCTGAATAGTGCTTCTGAAATAAGTAGCTCGAAAAGGCACACTTAATCGTGACACCATAAAATGTCCACTAACAATAGAGAAGACAAACACATTGTATAGGAAAAGTTCCTGAAAAACAGACTCTGCATCCTTACTTTGGAGCTTCACATGTTAAATTTATACAATACTACTTCCAAGACATCTTCTATTGAAGAAAACCATGTTAAATTTTGTTTTACAATACAATTTACAAAGTTATTGGGTTGCAAAGATTTTGTACATGTTATAATAAGTAGCATCCAGAGGAACAAACTTTAAGAACTCTTATCATGAAACAAAAAGAGATGGGCCACGCCATTAAGAATTTTGGCTAGCCTAGGATAACTAATATAATGTTATAACACTGCCCTCAAGGAGCATTTTGTCCTATTTTACAAAAGTAATGAATGTTCTTTGAAACTTCTTAAAAAAGAAATTAGAAAAGAAGATTAAAAACAAAAATGTATGTCATACTGAGGAATTTTTAAACTAAAGCATTTAAATTCTCATGGAAAAGCAGAAATATATTTTGGAATATTAAAAAAACTTCAATATTCGGAATTTATATTCCAACTCTGTGCTATAGAATTGCCAACTTTTCATAAATTAAACTATAAAGTTATGGGAATTACAAGGAAAATTTCAACAATATGATTTAGGTAGTTGTTTGTCTATTTTAAAATTTGATGGAAGCTATTCTAAAAAATAGTCAAAATTTTAAAACAGTGAGAAGCAAAAGGATGGATATTTTCGTGCTGATGTGAAGACAAAGGAAGATGGCAGAGGGGTGATATTTGGTGTCTAAACCCTGGAATTTAGCGATATCGGGAGATAAAAGAAGTGGGTTCTTGAGACCCAGGAGAATCTGATGTGCAAATTGAAGCCCACAGAGAAAGGAAAAAGAGAGAGAGACCTTAAGAAAGAAAAAGAAGGTTGTGAGTTGGCAAGTAGCACTTTCTTCCTGAGCCTTGACTCACTGCATGGAGGGCTGCCCAAATCTGCAGACATGCAGTAACTCTTGGCAATGCAGAAGCCTCTGCAGAGAAAAGCACCAGTGAAATGAAGCAGTGGATTTAGTGTGCTAAAGAGTCTAGTGAGATATCTAGCTCAGGTATCCCACAAGAGAGGGTGATCTGCCAGTAGCCATCTTGTAGAGGAACTAACTGAACTCAGAATTTAAAGCAGTTGTAGGCCGGCTTCATCTTGTGGCTCCCAGTTTGACAGTACGTAAGCCTGCTGAGTGCAGAGGGGAAGTCAAGGAACCAAATTCAAACTGGCAGAAAGCACCCAGAGCTATGCAGGTTGACCAAATGAGGTTCCAGCTTCAAACCCAGAAACTGTCCTGAAGTTCAGAGGAACTAAAGGTTCATATAGTCTTACTGATATTATCCATGACATCATAAAGCTACGGCTCTCTTGCTGGGATTAATTAACAGGGATCTGATCTCTGACTACTCACTTTGTCTACAAGTGATAACAGATACATGCATTAAATCATACATCTTTTTCTTGATTTTCCTTCTTTCTTTTCTTATTTTTGTTTCTGTCCTTGATTGCTCATTTTATGTGAATGAAAACATTCCAGGTTTTTTTACTGTTATTGCTTTCTTCTTCTTTTGTTTTCATTTCTTCCTTCTATTTTTCCTACCTTCGTCACCAGTTTCCTAAATGTTGCATAATCTGCCTTTGTCTTCCAGGCCTACTTCTAATCTCTTCTTCTATTTCTCTACTTTTCTCACTAACCTCTTTTAAATTCCTCTACTGAGGACAAAATCACCATATTAAAGGTTTATGACTGTATAAAATTTACATGTTTTAAATTTTGTTGAAAAACCACAGATCTAGTTTATGTGAATAAAGATAGTGAATTAATAGTTACCACAGGTTCTCATTTTCTCATGGTGTATTTGATGCTGTTGTCACTGCTAATTATACTACTTTAGCTAAGATGACATTACAGTTCTGAAGAGTTATTTTTCCTGATATGCCAAGAATGAGATTGTTTCAGGGTTATAAAAAATACTATAGGCCAGTGCCAAAGAACTGAGGCCAAATATGCAGTAACTTCTCATCCCGAATAAAGTGAAGAGGTAAGATCTTGCAATAGTCTTAAAACCCAAAAAGGCAAGCTACACCTGAATAACATATCTGAGAACTAATCATTTCTTAAGGATTCTAAATACTACCTATGAAGATCTTTGCCATACGCAGTTGATAAGCATTAAACTAGGAATTAAACTAAAAGAAAGAAAATGAAAAGACATTTAAACCAAGATGCATTCTCAAGCATCCTGCTCCTAAAAAGCAAGCCAAGGAGGAAATGAGGACAAATAGTTCAAAGGCCATCAACCTGGACTCTCTGAAGTAAGAGCTGAAGCAACAAAGCAGATGGATGAGGCTCTGGGACAAAAATAATAATAATAAATAGTTTGTCATAAAACTACAGTAATGGTGACCATAATGAAAATGTGAATGGTGATTCTAGAGCAAGTACAGATTTAAAACTCAATAGAAAAGCATAGGAAAATGAAAGAAACCATGAGTGTACAATATAAGAAGGAATGGAATTTATGAAACATTCAAACAGATGTCCAGGAGATTAAAAAAATCCTGTTGAAAATATGTATATTTTTTTGCAAAATAAACCAATGTGAGGACAAATATCAGCTATAGAAGACAAATATAGAACATATAACAATCATAAAAAGAAATATTACTTTAAAATACTACTATAAAAGCTATATAATAGCTAAGAATCTAGAAGCTGAACATGAGAAAAGAATATGCAAAGCTGTTAGAGAAATGACACAAATCATCTATAAAGTAAATCTCATCAGATTAGTAGCAGTCTTCTCAACACAAACCCTCAAGGCAAAGAGAACATAGAGTGGAGTATTTCATGTCTTAAAGAAAAATACCTGCCAAACCAGATTGATATAGCCTACAAAATTCGTTGAAAATTTAATTTTAAAAAAATAAGAAACTTCCACGATAAAAAACTTAAATGAATTTGTATTCACCAAACCAGCCCTCCAAAATGTTCTCAAGGGCATTTTAGAAAGAATTTGCAAGTATTACAACTCTAATAATATCAATAAAGAGAGAGAAAGCAAGTGATTAAACATAGGAGAAAAAGAAGGAACAAAAGTAAAATATGACAAAGATAATTCAATACATATCAGTTACTGATCTCAATTCATCAATAAAAAGAAACAGACCTGTATAATGGGCTAATAACCAAGATCCTACAATATGCTCCATACAATTATTACATTAATTTCAAAAAATCATAGACTGAATATCAAAGGATGAAAAACAAGATTCATTATGACAAGAAGCCACAAAAAAGGCCAGGGTTTCTACTGTATTTGCAAAATGAATTTCAAACCAATACTGAAAGAGAGAGATGAAGAACATTACTACATCCATGTAAAATGAATAATCCAAAAGGAAGATAACAGTCATAAATATGCATTCACCAAATATTAGCACACCCAACTATGATAAAACAAAATTAACAGAGAAACAAAAAATAAAATAGGGACTAATACAATTATAATGAACAAGAGACCTCAACACTCTACTATCACAATTAGGCATATCAATTAAACAAAGTATCAATTTAAAGAAACTATTGAACAAATGGTCTTAGTAGATGTCTCTATAATGTTTCTCCCAACAAAATCAGAATATATATTCTTCTCAGCTACTATTCTCCAAAATAGACCACAAACTTGCACATAGAACATGCTTTAGTAAACATGAGGAATTCATATTATCCTATCCATATTACTAGATCACAGTGCAATGAAATAAGAAATCAGTAGATAAAGAAAGCACAAAAACTCCATAAGCACAAGGAAATTAAATAAAGCCCTCCTGAACATCAATTAGTCACAGATGAAATTAAAGAAGTTAGATAGTTTCTGAAATTAAGCAATAATGCTAGTACAACATAGAGAAACTTATGAAACACAATGGAAACAGTTCGGTAAGGGAAATTTTACAGCACTGAATTCTCATGTCAGAAAAACAGAGCAAGCTCAAATGAACAACATATTAATGAACCTCAAGCTTCTAAATAGTGAAGAGGAAGTCAAGCCAAAAGATCATACAACAGTGGGGAGCGTAAAGACTACAGCAGAACTTAATAAAGCTGAAACTAAGAAAACAACATAAAGAATCAATGAATTCCAGTTACTTCTTTGAAAAATATATTTTTTTAAAAAATTGACAAACCTGGATCTGGGAGATAGCTCAGCAGTCTAAGTGCCTGCCTGGAAGCAAAAGGACCTGGGTTTGATTTTGAGTACTGCAAGCCATGTGGAGCCCATGCCAAGCTGGCCACCAAAATTGGGTGTGGTGGTGCACATCTGTAATCCTAGCACTGGGATGGCTAAGACAGGAAGATTGCTATGAGTCTAAGTTGCACAGTGAGATCCCATATCAAATAAATAAAACATTATGAAAATAAATTAACAGATCTTTATCCAGTTTAATCAAAAAATGAAAAAGACTCAAACACATGCAATTAGGAATATAAAAGATGAAATCACAATAAATCCTACGGAAATCTAGATCATTAATGCTTACTTCAAGAGACTGTATTCTAATAAGATGGAAAATGCAGAAAAATTGGAAAGATTTCCAGATACATATGAATTAACAAAGCTGAATCAAGAAAATATAAAAATTCTAAGTAATTAATATTAGTCAATTAAATTGAAGATATAATTAGAAGACTATCATGAAAGAAGAACCAAGGCCCTGATGAATACAGTGCTGAATTACACAAGAAGTTTAGATACAATGCCTCTAGTCCTCAAAATTTTTAAAGAAATTTAAAAGACAGAACTCCTCCCAAATTCATTCCTGGAATGAAGCATTACCCTGATATAAAAACAGAAAAGGCAACAACCAAAAACAAGCATTCTCAATATGATACTGTCAAATAAAATGTAGCAAAATATCATGAAGGCTTTACAACATGACTAAGTGGGATTCATCCCAGGGATTCAGGGATAGTTCAACATGTGTAAATCAATAAATATAATACACCAAATTAACAGAGCTAAGGACATGTCTTAGTTACTTTTCTCTCATTGCTGGGACAAATACCCGGCACTCAACATGAAGGAAGGAAAGGTTTATTTATTTATTTATTTATTTATTTATTTATTTATTTATTTTTTGTCTTTTTGAGACAGGGTCTCGCTATGCAGTTGAGGCTGGTCCTGCGCTCACTTTTGTAGCCCAGGCTGGTCTCGAACTCGCACCGATCCTCCTGCCTCAGCCTCCCAAGTGCTGGGATTACAGGCGTGAGCCACCACGCCCGGCAGGAAAGGTTTATTTAGCTCATAGTTACTGGAGGTTTCAGTCCATATTCGGCTGGCTCCAAGGCTGAGTGGCACATGGCAGAGAACCGCAGTTCATGGCAGCGGAACAGCAGCATTGGTGACAGAGGCAGCCAACCAAACAGGACAGCAGAGCAACAGCACAAGTCTGTCTCTCTGTCTCTTTAAATTACATCAGGCTCTCTGCCTTAGCCTATCCACTTCAGGCCACACCCATAGTCTCAGCAATACTCAGACCATAATCCCAACAGTAGTAAGACACATAATCTCAGTGGATCATCATTCAAGTCTCAAACTCTAGAAGTCCCTGCTCATGATTGCATGAGGCTTTGGGGGGACAACTAGACATAAACCATACCAGGACAGAACCCATATGATCATCTCAACAGATGCAGAAAAAGCATTTGACAAAGTCCAATTCCTATTCATGATTTGAAAAAAAAACTATTAAAAACTGAAATAATAGTCTTTATCTCAATCTGACAAAAGCCATCTATGACAAACTAACAACCAACATCACACTGAATGGACAAAAACTGAAAGCTTTCACTCTAAAATCAGGAACACGACAAGGATGTCTGTTGTCATCACTCTTATTTAATATGGTTCTGGAAACATTAGCCAGAGAAATCAAACAAGAGGAAAAAAAGAAACAGAATAAGTATAGTAAAGGAAGAAGTTAAATTGTTATTATTTGGAGATAACATATACTCTACAAAGGAGACCCCAAAAACTCCACCAAAGACTTGTGCATTTAATAATCAAATTCAGTAACATAGGTGAATGCAAGTTTAACACTCAAAAATCAACAATATACCTATACACAAGTAACAAACTCACTTATAGAGAAAAATCATAGAAATAACGCCTTTAACAATAACACCCCCGCCAAAATGAAATACTTAGGAATTAATCTAGTGAAGAAAGTAAAAGACTTTTACATTCAAAATTACAGTACTCTGAAAAACAGAATAGAAACATCATAAAATGAGAAGATATCTCTTGTTCTTAAGTAAAAAGAATGAGTATAGTGAAAAAGGCCACATTTCCAAAATTGCTATACAAATTTAATCTGATCCTGATCTCAATATCGATAGCACATCTCATACAATTTGAGAAAAAATCCTAAAATCCATTTGGAACCAGAACAAACCTAGAATAACAAAGGCTATTCTGAGTACCAAAGGCAAAGTAGGAGGCCTCATAATTCCTAAATTGAAAATCATGCTATAAAGCTACATTATTTAAAATAGCATGGTAACATTGAAAGTTCTGCTGATAACCCACTACTATAATGGAATATTGCTCTATGTATACAACTACTTTCTCTTAGCTCAATGAGGAGAAATATTTGTACCAAATAGTGTTTAGAAAAGTTATAATGTCTGCTTCTTTTACTCTGAGCTACTATGAAGACAACAACATGCATTGTATCAACTATTGTGGCTATCCTACTATTACATTTTGAAACTGTCTCAATGTTATTTCTTATTAAAAGTAATAAAAATTAAAAAATAAAATAACTGGAAATGTAGCTCATTGTGTCCCTGGAGTCAGTTTTCTTCAGAACTAAAAGCAAACAAAAAACAAAAAACAAAACAAAACAAAAAAAAAAAAGCATGGTACTTGTAGAAAAAAAAAAAAGACTATAAAATTAATGGAATAGATTACAAAATGCAAAACCTACTCTAAACATACTTAGGTATCTTATCTTTGACAAATAAACCAAACATCATCACTGGAAGAAATACATCCTCTTTAAAAAATGATGCTGGAAAAACTAGCTTTCCACATTCCAAAGACTAAAACTAAAGTCATATATCTTACCATTCATGAAACTAAAATCAAAGTGGATCAAAGATAAAAACACTAAATCTGCTGAAAAATTGAATGGCAGGACTCTTTAACACATTCGTGTAGGCAGCTTGTGAACAAAACTCTGATTGCACATTAAATATCACAAAGAATAAAAAACTAATATCCAAACTTATTTAAAGAGCTTTTTCACACCAGGAAAACCATCGAATGAGGTTACAATACATGCTTTTTGAAAAACTTTTGCCAGATGTTCCTCAGACAAAGCACAAAGGATTACTATCTAGAATATCCCTTCTCCACTGTTGCTGGGAACGTAGAATGGTGCAACCTCTGTGGAAATCAATGTGGAGACTCCTCAAAAATATAAAATAAATGGTTCGATTTGACCTGGATATTCCCTGTATTATCTTCCCAAAGAATTAAAGTACCATACCATAGTGATATGTACATGCTCATGTTCACAGTAGCACCGTTTGCAATAGCATAATCTTGGAAACAATCCAAATGTCCACCACATGATGAATAGGTATTGTTTTAATAAAATGGAGTACTTCTATACCATAAAGAAATACATACATGAGCCACTTGTACTTAAATTGATGTACACTGAGACCATATTCTTCAATAAAATATCAGATACATACTTTCAAATATTGCCTGGTTTCTCTGGCATCAGAAACTGAAAATGTAAATGAGGACAAAAATTTGTGACACTGAGGAAGGAGAAGAAAACGTTCAAGTGAAAAGGGGACCAAGGGAGAGGGGAAATGAAAGAAAAAATAGGTGAGAAAAAGAAGAAAATAATTGAAATGAACTTTTGTAAATAAGAATAGGAATTGAGGATTAACAGAGGAAACGGGAATGGGAGAAAAAAAGAAGACTCAACATATATAAGTTACAGGTACAAACTTCCTGTAATGAATGTCATCATTATGGGTATTTGAAATACATCAATAAAATAAAAATCTAAACAGCCAAGATAGTAAATGTAACTACATCAAATAGAATATTACTATTTGTTAAATTAAAAATAAGTAAAGAGCATAAAACAAACATATGAGAGCTGGGCATGGAAGTACACACCTGTACCCACAGCACACAGAAGGCTCAGGCAGGAGGATATTCATGAGTTTGGGACCAAGGTGGGCTACATAGTGAGACCAAGGCCAGCTTGTACTACATAGCAAGAATTTGTCTCAAAAAACGAACCACCTCAAAAAAACCTAAATGTGTGAATACATGGAAAACCATATTTAAAATTAGCCTAAAAATTTAAAATGGCAAATTGAACATAACAAGTGGAGCAATGATAGTTTATACAATTAATAGAACAATTTACTTTTATATAGGTCAAGGCTAGATTTCTATTTTTTGGTATCCATAATGCTTAACTTCAAAAATTACAAATATACCTCCAAGAAAACTATAAAATAGTTAAACTACATCTAGAAAATTATAATCCCTTAGGATATAACAGACCTTTTCTAATAGAAACAAAGACAACACTTTATGCAAAAACCCCAACGGAGGTTGATAATGACTAAGTCAGAAAAACTGTGTTCTGAAAGAAAATAATTTTAAACTTAAAATACCAAGTCAATCATACAACTGAGCATGAAAATAAAATGACTACTTTCTCAAGTACTTTTCTACAGTTGCATGAAACATTTATGTGAAAGTTACATAAGATTTTTCAGTTCTTCTAGAAAAATACCCAGAAGGTGAATAGCTAGCTTGAATGGAATCTCGAATCCTAGCTTTCTAATGAATATCCAAACTGATTTACATATGGATGTATTGTAATAAAAAGAAAAACAAAGCAGAATAAGCATGTGCAATACAAGGTACTGCAGATGTAAAGCTAGGGGTTTAGAGGGCAAGGTGACAGATACACAGCAAGCTTAGAGAAAATTTCCCTGCATTAGAAAATGAGAGGGTTTCAAATTAAATATTCTTATGAAGGCAAATGAAATTAATTAGAATTAAAATAAAGAATTAGCAAGTGATACAGAATTTCACTTTACTGGCTAAAATTTTGTATATGCTTACATTTCTAAATTTCTGTGTAAAATTATGTAACTGCTTTTATCACATTCTATAGGGATTTATTAGAGTATCAATGATTGATGGAAAATACCAATTCCAAGTTAAACCTAAGACGCTTAATATCCAGAAAGCCAGTTATGTTAAGCTCAAGTACCTATGTTATAGAGTAATAGTATAACTAAGCTTCTCTTCTGGAGGGTTAAGAATTTAAGTTTATAGACCATAAAATTGAAAACAGAAGGGCTACAAGGATAGTCAATATTTTGGCCCTAGCCCTTAAAGGTCAGTGAGGACTAAGGACATAATAGAACCGGTCCTGCAACATCCTATAATGCAGTGGTGTTCAAATTTTCTGGTCAAGGAGATTATGGGGCCATAGAGGAAAGGGATTGATGATGTATAGTGTGCCTAAGGAGAGTCATCCATAGAGAAAACATTCTCTCAGGCTTTCACAGAGAGCAAACTGGTCAAGCAATAGCCATGACTCATCCAGATGGCTGACACTAACAACAGTTCTACAAAGCACTGTACATGATTTCAAGGTAAATCCTGAAGGTATTTGACTGACCTTGGGAGATACCAAAGTTTCATGCTTTGTTATATAGGTCTTACTTTAACTTACTCTTAACCACCAAGCAGAAAAGTTTAATCATGAGGCATAAAAAGTAAAACTGGCAAGATGGCTCAGCGGTCTGAAGTGCTTGCTCAGGAAAGTTTAGGCAACCGTCGGGACTGTGGCTTGATCCCTGGCACTACAGGCTGTGCCAGCCCCAACCACAGGGCAGGCTGAGCCAGCCATAATGTATAAAAAAATAAAACTAGATTAGTATCCTAGGCTATACAAGGCTTAAATCAACAGCCTCTGACATTGCCAGTTCTGCCAATAATCCTCTATGATTATGGAATATTGGATTATATACACAACCACTTTCTCTTAGTTCAAGGAGAAGAAATTTT
Source organism: Myocastor coypus (assembly GCA_004027025.1). Taxonomy (NCBI): domain Eukaryota; kingdom Metazoa; phylum Chordata; class Mammalia; order Rodentia; family Myocastoridae; genus Myocastor; species Myocastor coypus. Next base: position 49,788 of record PVJA010003230.1, read on the forward strand.
TGTAACAATAATGATCAGAAAAATTATCATATCTGTATCCAATAACTCATCTTTCAAAGAAGTTCATTTCCTTTTCCCAGTATCTATTATAGCCTTACAACTCCATCTTTCTCTTTCAGTTACTCACACTAAGCAGTCAATGTGATGTTTGCACATGCAGGTCTGATTTACTTCACTTAAGAGAACATTCTCTAGTTACATCCATTTACTGACAAAACACTCAAAATTATCCTGTTTTATACCTGAATAATACTCCATTGTGTAAAACTACCTCATCTTCTTTATCCATTCTTCAATTAATGGACATCTGGGTCCTTTTCAGGAATTAGCTATGACAAATTGCACTAACATAAACATGGGTTCACATATATCACTGTGGTAAGGGGTTTACAGTTCTTCTGGAAAAATATTAAGAAATACCTGACTAGAAGGGAATCTCCAATCCTAGATTTTTAAGGAATCTCTACACTGATTTCCATAGTGGTTGTACCAGTTTACACTCCCACCAACAGCGCAGAAGTGTTACTTTTTTCTCCACAGCTTCTCCAGAATTTATTATTGGGGTACTTCTTAATGTTGCTATTCTTTCTGGGGTGAGTTATAATCTCAGTGTTGTTTCAAGTTCTATTTCTTGAATGACCAATGATGTTGAACATTTTTTCATATATTTACTTGCCATTTGTATTTCTTCCTCTGAGAATTGTATTTTATCTCAGATGCCCATTTTTTGATGCTCTGAATTTGAGGGGCTTGAATTTTTTTAATTCTTAATATATTCTAGACAGGTCTTTGTTGGAGGGATATTCAGCTATAATTTTTCCCAGTTTGTGGGTTTTCATTTCACTCTGTTGGAGATTTGTTTTGAAGTGCAGAAACTTTTCAAAAAGGTAAGATCCAAGTTGTTGATTCCTTGAAGTATTTCCTGTGCAGTTTAGTTTTTGTTCATTAGCACTTTGCCTGCCCTATATCTTTAAGATTCTTACCTACATTTTGCTCCAGAAGATTTAGTGTTTCAGTTTTAAAATTTAAATCATTATTCCATTTTGACTGTAGTTTAGTGCATAATGATAGACATGAGTTTAATTTTAGCCTTCAATATGTGGATAGCCAGTTTTTCTAACACCATTTATTGAAGAGGCTATCTTTCTTCCAGTGATCACATTTGGCCCCTTTATTAAAGATAAGTTGGCTGAGTGTGTTTGCAGTTGTGTCTCCATCTTCTAATCTGTTCTATTAATCTGTCTGTTTCTATGCCAGTACCATGCTGGTTTTATCACAGTAGCTTTATAGTATAATTACAGATCAGTGATTGAGATGCATCCCACATTTTCTTTGTTTCCCAGTACCATGCTGGTTTTATCACAGTAGCTTTATAGTATAATTACAGATCAGTGATTGAGATGCATCCCACATTTTCTTTGTTTCCCAGAAGTGTTTCTGATACTCTGGATCCCTTCAGGTTCCCTATGAGTTTAAGGGAAGTTTTCTCTAGATCTGTGAGGTATACTAGTGCTATTTTAATCAGGATTGCATTGAATCTATACAACAATTTTGGAGCGTGAAGGTCATTTTCTTCTATCCAGGAGCATGGAACATCTTTCCATTTTTTCAAATCCTCTACAGTTTGTTTTCTCAGAGTACTATAATTTTGACTGTGTAAGTCTTTTATGTCCTTTGTAGGATTCCTAAGTGTTACATTTTTTGGAAGTGAAAGGTACGGTTTCCCTAATTTCTCACTCAGTGTGCTTAATCCTTCCGTACAAAAATGTTCCTTATTTTGTGGAGTTGACTTTGTATCCTGCTACACTGTTGATTAAATCTGCAAGAGTCAGTGAAGATTTGGGGGTACTGTACATAGAAAATTTTTTCATCTGCAAATAATGCTAATTTCTTTTTTTTTTTTTTCAAGTCTTTACTTCTTTAATTTTCTGTCTTGTCTAAATGCTCTGGCTAATGTTTCCAGAACTATTTGGTATAGGAATAGAGGCAATGGACATCCTTGTCCTGGTCCTAATTTTAAAGTGAAGTTCTTCATTTTTGCCAATTTAGTATGATGTTGGGAGTTTATTTCTCATGAATGGCTTTTATCAAGTTGAGATATAGACCACCTATTCTAATTCTCTGCTGGTCTTTATTGTGAATGAATGTGGAATTTGTCGAAAGCTTTTTTATCTATTGAGAAGATCATGTGGTTTTTGTTCTTGGTCCTATTGATATGGTGTATTACATTTATGAATTTGCATATGCTGAAACATCCCTGCATTCCTGAGATGAATCCAACTTGGCCATAATGCGTAATCTTCTTGATGATTTGCTGCATTGTTTGCTAGTATTTTACTGAGGATTTTTGTGAATAGATTCATTACAGAGATTAGCTTATAGTTCTCTTTATTAGTTGGATCTTTCTCTGATTTTTGGAATCAGATTAATACTTATGTCCAGGAATGAGTTTGAGAGAATAGCTTTCCTTTCAATTTCACTGAAGATTTTACGAAAAGTTGGGATTAAATCTTCTTTAAATTTCCTGGTAGAACTCTGCTATGAATCCATTGGGGCCTGTGCTTTTCTTTGTTTGTAGGTTTTTTGTTTCTTTGTTTGTTTTTGTTTTTTCCATCTTCAATTTCATGTCTTGTTATTGGGTTCTTCAGAATTTGTACATCTTCTTGATTCAGCTTTGGCATTTCCTATGTATCTAGGAAACTATCTATTTCCTGTATGTTTTCCATCTTGTAAGAGTAAAGATCTTGGAAGTAACTATGATCTTCAGAAATTCTCTAGGGTCTGTAGTTATTTCTTTTCATTCCTTACTGCATGAATTTTTTTTTTCTTTCTTTCGTTTTTGAATAGGTTGGCTAGTTGACTGGTTTACCAATTTTATTTATTCTTTCAAAGAACCAACTCTTTGACTCATTTGTTCATTGCATTGTTTTCTTCATCTACAATGCATTACTTCCTGCTCTAATCTTTATAACTTCCTGCCTTCTTGGGCTTTGTACTTGACCTGCTCTTCTTTTTCTAGGAGCTTGAGGTACAGCATAAGATCTTTTATATGGGCTTTTTATGTTCTCCTAATGTGACAATTTACCACTAAAATATTTCCTTTTAAGACAGCTTTCATTGCATCCTACAGGTTTCAGTAAGTTGTATCTGCATTTTCATTTGATTATAAATATTTTGTTAAATTTTTTCTTTAATTTCAACTGTGACCCATTAGCTATTTAGGAAGTTGTTATTTAATTTCCATGTGTTTATGATGCTTTTGTAGTTTACTTTGTCAGTAATTTCCAGTTTTATTGCATTGTGATCAGATAGTATGTATGGAATAATTGCAATGCTTTTGCATTTACTTAAGAGTGTTCTGTGTATTGGTGTATGGTCTGTTTTGTAGATGTAGATGCCCCATGTGCAGCTGAGAAGAATATGTATTCTATTGTTGCTGAGCAAAACACTGTAATGGTCTACCAAGTCAATTTATTTGCAAGTTTCACTTAGCTCTGTTATTTCTTTGTTGATTTTTTGTCTAGTTGATCTATCTGTTTGTGACAGGGGCATGTTAAAGTCACTCATTATTATTGATTATTGCTCACTTGATTTTTCATGCCTGTTAAAATTTCCCTCGTGTAGGATGGTGCTCCTACATTGGGTACATATATATTCATAGTTATCTCTTCCTCTTTCAGTTTTCCCTTAACAAATCTATAGTGACTTTATCTCTTTGGATGATTTTTGGGTTGTAATTCATATTGTCAGTAACCAGGATAACTACCCGTGTTTTTTGTCTGCTTTCCTGTAACATGGAGGATTATTTTTCCATCCTTTTGACTTTTAGTCTGTGAATTTTCTTTTGAATTAAACCATTTTCTTGTATGGAGCATATGGATGGAATTAGTTTCTCAATCCATTCTCCTAGTCTCTTTCTTTTGATTGATGAGTTGAAGCTATTTACATTGAGGTTTAAAACTAGTGTATATTGACTTATCTTTGTCATATTATTTTCCTATTGATGGTTCCACACTTTTTCCTCTTTAATTACTTGCTCTGTTTGGTGACACTTTTCTGTTGTTCTTGAAGCTTTGATCACTTCTATCTCTTTCTAACATATCTGTCATTGCTCTTTATAGTGTTGTCTTGGTGGGTATGAATTTCTTCAGTTGTTTTTATCACGAAAAGATCTTGTTTTGCCATTGAAGTAGGCAGACAGTTTTCAGGGTACATCAATCTGGGTTGGAAGTTATTTTCTTTCAGGACCTGAAATAATTCACTCCAAGCTCCTCTTGGTTTGATGGTTTGTGTTTAGAAATCTGTCATGATTCGGATGGGTTATCTATTGTAAGTGAGATGTTTCTTCCCTCAAGCAGCTTTTAATATTCTATTCATTTGATGAATTTCTGAGATCTTGATTATCATGTTTCTATGTGTAGACCTATTGTGATTATGGTTGTATAAAGTTCTATATTCCTCACTGATCTGTATGTTGCACTATTTTTTCCTGCATCCTACAGGTCACTCAGAGTCCTCTTAAGTTCTTAAAAGTTAAGACCAACACCAGCAGAAGCTTCATGTCTACACACTGTGGGCTGCAGGAGATAAGAGCTTACTAGACCTACTCAGAGTGTACCAAAATTCTTCAGTGGTGCCAAGTAAGCTTGTGCCTATATATGCACAGATCTCACTTTTCTTATGTCCTGAAGGCCAATCAGAATCTACCTCATGAAGTTAATTTTAATTGTTAAGTGAAATTTATGAAAGCAGAAACTTTTAGGAATATTATTTTAAAATGTATATAGTGTTCTTTCAAGAATAAGAAACTTAATATGAAACTTAAAAGATACACGTACACTCATACACATATGCTGTTGCAATACGTCCCTATCCAAACACAAACTAAACTAAACTAAACTAAACTAAACTAAACTAAACTAAATACGGTGTGTTTATTTGAAGTCTTAGAAGTATACTAAAGAAGAGATATTGTCTTTAGGTAGCATATTGTACAAGAGATAAAAGGAGAAAATGACAGACAGGACAAACAGGAGAACATGAACAGGAAGGGGTGAGAGGAACAGGAAGTGGAGGGGAAAGGAAGGGAGAGAAGAGAAGAGGCAGAAAGGAAGGAAAGAAAAGGGGAAGTAAATTAAAGAGCGAGGGGCCAGGGAAAAAGAGGAAAAAAGGAAAGAAGGTAGAAAGGAGGGAAGGAAGGAAAAAAGGGGGTAAAGAAGGCAGAGAAGGGCAGACCAAAAAAGAAAGAGGAAGCAATAAATGAAGGAGAAAATAATCTTTAGAAAATATGCCTCTATTAAATCATGTTTATGTGATTTTAAAAATATAAACAGCATTTGATTTTTAACCTTCAGGATCAACCTCTATAGAAAGCATTAAAATATAATCCTACTTAAGTAATTATATTTAAATGATGTCAACAATGATAATATAAAAATAGGACAACTTTTGGATTTAGCAACATGAAGAAAGTCAAGCGAGGGGAGTAGGGGCAGGAGATTTAATATTGTTTAAGGAGAAGGAGAGTTGAAGTTCCTGGAGGCTTATGTATTTTATATAAGGTAATGAAATTAAAAGTAGAGAAATTACAATGTTGGCTTAGTTATTAAGCTTTAAGAAGCAATAGAAGGCTAGAAAATATGTGTGTATAAGTTGATTTTTTTTCTGTTGAGGCTGAATATCAATTCACAGTTTCTAAACTTGTTCAGTAATAGCAACAACCCCAGTGGCAGTTATATTAGTGACAGCACCACACTGGCCCCACATGGGAGGGATGATTACCAACTGAGGGCCAGGATAACCAGGACAGTTCAGCCATCTTAGTGTGATTACAGAGTTGTAGGTCAAGCCTATGCCTATGCCACTCAGTTACTTGTACTTCTCAAACTCTCCAGTGAAACTGAAAGGGAAACAATATTCCCAAAATCATTCCTGGTGGAAAGTATTACACTGATACCAGAACCAGAGAAAGATTCAGTTTAAAAAGAGAGGGGCTGGGAAGATAGCTCAGCAGGTCTAAAGTGCCTGTTTAGGAAAGCTTAGGCAATTTCAGGGACCGTGGTTCAATCCCCAGCACCACATGCTATGCCAGCCCCACACCCAGAGCAGACTGAGCCAGCCATAATGTAAAAAAGAGAATTACATAATCTCAGCACTTAGGAGGCTGAGGCAGGGAGATTGGCATGTGTCTGAGATCACCCTAGGCTACAAAAGTGAGCTCAAGGTCAGCCTGAACTTCATAGTGAGATCCTGTCTCAAAAAAAAAAAAAAATTCAGACCACTCTCCCTCATGAACATAGATGCAAAAATCCTCACTAAATTATTAGCAAATAGAACACAGAAAACCATCAAGAAGATTATATGCAACAAGTAGGTAGGATTCATCCCTGGGATGCAAGGATGGTTTGACATGTGCAAATCTATAAATGTAATACACTATATCAATAGAACCAAAACCAAAAAAATCATGATTATCTCAATAAATGCAGAAAAGGCTTTTGACAAAGTCCACTCTTATTCATGATTGATGCACTAAGGAAAACTGGAATAGATGGCCTCTACCTCCATATGTATGATAAAAGCCATCTGTGACAAGCAACAGCTAAAATAATTCTAAATGGAGAAAAACTGAAGGCTTTTACGTTCAAATCAGGTACAAGACAAGGATGTCCTCTATCACCACTCCTATTCAGTATAGTTTTGAAATCATTAGCTAGAATCATTAGATAAAATGGAGAAATAAAAGAAATAACAATAAGAAGTTAAATTATCATTATTCACGGATGACATGATATTCTGTGGAAGACCCAAAAATCTCCACCATGAAGCTCCTATAATTAATAAATAAATTCGTAGCACATCAGGATGCAAATTCAATATCCAAAAATCAATAGCATTTATCTACATAAATAACAAACTCACTAAGAGAGAAATTAGAAAAATAATACCTTTCACAATAGCATCAAAAAATGAAATACTTAGGAATTACCTAATAAAGGAAGTAAAAAAAATCTATGCAATGAAAATTAAAACACTTTGAAAAAACAGATTAGAGGGGATTTCAGAAAATGGAAAGTTATTCTTGCTCCTGGCTAAGAACCAACATTGTGAAAATAACCATACTCCTAAAATTTTTATACAGATTTAATGCAATCGCTATCAAATTACTACCATCAATATACCTCACAGATCAACAGAAAACATTCCTAAAAGTTATTTGGAACCAGAAAAATCCAGAATAACAAAGGCAACCCTGGCCAGCAAAGGCAAGGCAGGCAGTATCACAATCCCTGACTTGAAATTATACTATGGTGGAACTATAATAAAATCAGCATAGTACTGGCAAAAAATCAGACTTGAGGATCAATGGAACAGGCTAGAAGATCCAGATACAACTATAAACATGCTCAGCCATCTTAGCCTTGACAAAGGGGAAAACATGTTAACCATAAGAAATACAGCCTCTTTAACAAATGGTGCTGGAAAAACTGGCTCTCCACGTGCCGTAAACTAAAACTAAACCTGGGTCTATCACCATGCACTAAACTAAAGTCAAAATGGGATTAAAGATATATTTTCCCCTTTCTATTTATTCTATCTTTTCTCCTTGCCTGATGTTTATAACAATGCAATTTGTCTTCGCCAAATCTTGGACATAACCAAAATGCCTATCACCTGAGGAACGGATGCAAAAGATGTGGTATTTTTATACAATGGGATATTATTCAGCTCTAAAGAAAGACCAACTTAAAGCCTTTATAGGTAAGTGAATATAACTAGAGGCTATGCTCAGAAGCAAAATAAATCAGACAAATATCATATTTGTATAAGAATATAAAATAATATAGTGTAAGAACATAAAATAATAAATAAAACCTGAAAGGTACAATAGATACAGTAAAATGGAAAGAAACTGAACATAAGGATTAAACAAAAAAGAGTAGAAAAGAAGGGATAAAAATCATGCAAGTATATATACAGGATGGCTGTGATGATTGCACTCATAATTTCCATTAGTATTTTTTTAATTTAATGTTTAGAATTTTCATTTTGACTAGCTCTGTACACTGATATGTGCAATCCAAGCAATTACATCAAGGATAACAATGTGTAAGACAAAACTCAAGACTGAATACCCCTCATCTTGGTCTTCCAAACTTGTACTATTTCCAATGTCTTATTATTATTATACTCTTTAAAATAAATTTTAGAAAGGAAAAGGAAAAATGTAATGTTTATTAAAAGCAAGAATTAATATTCAATTATTTATTCAAACTCACATAGCTATATCTGTTTATCTGAGCAGCAGATTTGACAATACAAATGTGTAATATAACAATCATTGTTAATTTGCCATTCTTATTTTGAAAATCTGTAACATATCTCTTGTATGTTACCCTGTTTCTGTTTTTGTTTCTGCTGTTTGTTTTTACTTTTGTCTTTACTCTTCAAAATAAAATTTAAAAAAAAAAAAAGAACGTATTGTCTTCTTAGTGCTTCATGGCACTTCTTTTAAAGTTTATATATTCTTGAACTTTATTAAGATTTAATTTAAGAAATGTTAGCACAAAACTACTAAAATCAGGATAATCAACTTACTAAAAATCAGCAACTAGGTGATCAGTTTATAAAGACATATTAGACTTATAATAAAGAAATATACAAATTCAATTTCATGACCATTTTCCCCTTCCATTTTCACATAAGAGACTTAACAAGAACTGGGCTTGTGAAGGGCCCTTCCTCCTCACACATGTCCAAACTCTTTTAGTAATATTCCTTTCTCCCACGAAGTAAAGCTTTGTGTGACCAGCTCTCAGCATCATTCCTAGAATCTCTCACTCTCCCTAGGTAACCTAGACCTTCAAAAGACCAATGGGGGGCCAGCCGGGCGTGGTGGCTCACGCCTGTAATCCCCGCACTTGGGAGGCTGAGGCAGGAGGATTGGTGCGAGTTCGAGACCAGCCTGGGCTACAAAAGTGAGCGCAGGGCCAGCCTCAACTGCATAGCGAGACCCTGTCTCAAAAAGACAAAAAAAAAAAAAAAAGACCAATGGGGGAGCCACAGTTCTTAGCATCCCTGGTTACAAAGTCTTTGTTTTCAACCCAACAAATAGCATCATATAGAAACACATTAAGTTGTGTAAGATTTCTTGTCACTCTTTAATTTGCTACCCAAATACTTTATGGCAGTTGCTCATAAAAATACAGTAAGATAATATTCTAGCTGCTTTAAAAACAAACAAGCGTTTCTTAGAAGCCAAATTTTCTAGTCAGTAGAAACATTTAACATCTTTACATTCAATACATTTTTGACATCTTTGCTCAAACATTTAACTGATGACCCACCTTTTCAGATCAGAAATTAATCTTGAAAGTTGCATTAAACCACTATGATTTCAGAGATGGCAAAAAAACTTTCATGGATTCTAGCACTAGTCAGTCCAAGCATCTTGGCCTTTTCCTAGTTGAGTACATTTTACCTTTTCCTTTGTGTAACTCTTTTCTAGGCATTTCTGAATAAAATTGAAGAAAAATACTTAAAGACAGTGAAGAGTAAAGGCAACCCAAGGCAGATATGCTGAACCCAGATACATTAATAAAGATTAAGTTTATTTAAGCTGAATCTCAGAAAAAAAATTAGTCTTCCCTCATATTAATAAATAAAGTGGGCTCACTTTGAGAGAGACAAGTCTCAGTGAGACCTCTGAGCTAAATTCATCAGGTCTTCTCGTCGTTTCTTTCGGCACCGACACAGAATATTACAACAAGTGGTGGGCAACGCGGGGCATGAAAGATGACCAGGGGAATAATATCTATATTCTCAGGACAAGGACCAAAATCTGACTTCCGATATAACTACATCACTTGTGGTAAGACTCCCTTTCCATGATGCTGTTCCAACATCTGCTGCAGATGTTCAAGAACAAAAGAAAAGCTTAAACTCATGATAGCCTTCACATCCAGAACTGCTACCACCAGAGTCACATTGAGTCAAGGAGTACAAACTGTGTTCATTTTGTGCAGCAATGGCACAAGGACTTAAAACAATTATGGACGTATCGAAGATATATAGACTCGGAGTTAAAGAATAAGCTAAGTGGTTTAAAACAAGCTGTTGTTAAGTTAGAAAGTCAAATTGCTAATCTACAATGTCAACCTTGTTTAAAATGTGATTGTAGTACTTCTTCATTTTGTATAACTTCCATTTTATGGAACCCAACTTGACTCGTTACAAAATATCTCTAATGGCATTGAAAACCTTAATCCTTTTCATGTTATCTCATGGTTTGGTAGAAATGTAGAGATCTGTGTATGTTATCCCTATATACTCTTTGTATATCCTGTCTACTTTGACAATGAGTATAGATTCAGCAAAAAGCTAAGGATCAAAAGTCTGCAGTCCTCACCCTAATGCTTAAAAAAAAATCATCTTATAGCATTAAAAAAATAAAAAAGGATATATGTAGAGGTAAGGAATTAACATCTTAGATAATGAAAGATAATAAACAAAGCCCAGAGACAGCTGTAATGGGTTACTTGGGGTTACCTGAAACCTGGGATTCAAGGAGACAGAAAACAGCTTGTTCTAATGGCTCCTTGATCATTGTCTCTTCCCTTATTTGGAAAGATACTGGTTGTTTTATTCCCTGATTGGAATGTTTTCAATTAGCATTTGTATTAACCTGGTGTTAGCTAAATGGTGATAGAAGTAGTGGTCTCTAGTCTGCGTTCCCCAAAGCAGTTATGCAAATTCCTTGGGCTGTCCTTTAGTATTCAATAAAAGTAATATTCTTCTGTGGATCGAGGTTCACTTTGAGAGAGACAAGTCTCAGTGAGACCTTTGAGCTAAAAAGAAAGAAAGAAAGAAAGAAAGAAAGAAAGAAAGAAAGAAAGAAAGAAAGAAAGAAAGAAAGAGAGAGAGAAAGAAAGAAAGTGATTAGTAGTAAAAACCACGAAGTTACGATGTTTTTTTTTCTAAATTCTGCTTGATTTATTACATGAAGAATGTCAATCAAATAAAGCGTTCACTTAACAGTAGATATAATTACTGGACTCGATAGTATACAAAAGATAAAGTGAAGTTCCCATCCTCCACAGTGGTGTCTATTTCTACTTGTTTTATTCATGTTTCCATTTCAGACTAATTTTCTCATATTTGTATGCTAGATATATGAAGTTAAAGTATATTTTACAGTTGTAATCTATGACATTTTGTCAGTAATTTAAAAATACTTATGCAATTGTATATGGTTTTAATAAAAGATAATCCTCAAATGCCAACCCAGACACACAATGGAGTACACAATAGAGAAGGAAGTTTTTAGGTTAATAGCATGGAGAATGTAAGAATGAGAAATAAAGGACCAGAGAGATAGCTTAGCAGACTAAGCACCTACCTAGGCAAGCGCATGGCCCTGGGGTTAATCCTGGGCACCACATGCTGCACAGGCCCACACCTGGGCTCACTGAGCTGGCCACTGAGATAAGACATTGCAGCACCCGCCTGGAATCCCAGTACTGGGAAGGTTGGAAACAGGAGGATCACTACTATTCTGAACTGTGTAGTGAGACCTTGTACCAAATACGTTTTTAAAAAATGGTAAATAGCCCCCAAATTACTGCAATCAGGAAGATAGTATGACTGTGTTTGCCAATTGTGAAAGTAATTTGAATTTAGGACACAATGTGGATATTATTTTTATTCTCAAAAAATGCTTCAGATGATCTTCCATGAATACATTCTGAAAAATATTCATCTCAAAGGCAGCATATTATCATGACCTAGCTTTGAAAAAGGGCAAAAAGTTGTAATCTGTGACATTTTGTTACAAATTTACAAGAACCTTAAACTTTTCTTTCCCAGTTCATGTAGGACCAAGCAAACAGCAATCAATTAATGGAAACCCTTAATACAAACCAAGAGAATTCTAAGACGAAAAGCCCAAAGGAGCTTCCACTAAAGTTCTGAGAATCCTAATATAAAGTAATGAACAATCTTAGAGTCAAAAGCAGAGAAGCATGAGGCACAAGAACAGGAAGGAAGAAAGGAAGAAAGGAAGGAAAGAAGGAAGGGAGAGAGGGAGGGAGGGCAGGAGGAGCACCATAATCCTGCTCTCCCTGAAAATCTATCAATCATAAAATTTATTTGTAAAAAAAGAAATAACAGAAGCCCTAGAAGAAGGGCACACACAAATGAAGAAATATTGACACAAAATGAACTGCTAAATGTTGGTAAGAGCAATGTGACCCTTAGGCCAAACCCATTCCCTTTCTGAACTTCATTCTCAATTTAACATGGTAGAGCCTCCACTTTGGATAGGAATGGCTCAGGGTCCCTTTCCCACCAGCAACTAGTCAAGTGGTAGGATAGCTGCCCTACAGGTACAGGACACCAGTATTTTTCATGCTTCCCAGGTCTGTGTTGCAAAAACTAAATTCTTTGTTCAGTACAGCTGAAAAGAAAGGGGATCTTGTTTTCAACCCAACCCCCATTCACAGAGCTGAGGCTGTGCTCCACATGTGACATGCTGAAAATAAAGGATCTCCGTTCCTCAGTCTGATTCAACTGTAGACCAGAGGGTTTTTCTAGAGAGAGATAGGCAAGAACACCAGAGACCATCAACTCAGCCATTCTTATCAACAGAGATATCACTCTTATAGTCTTGGCCCACCCAGTGAAGCTGTGGCCCAGAGATTTTGTTCAGGCAAAGACAGGCTATAAAAACAGGTATCTCTAAGACACTCCGGAAAGGAACTGTCTTTACTTGGAATAGATTACAGGAAAGCTCAAGCATAAGGATAGATAGATGATAGATAGATAGATAGATAGATAGATAGATAGATAGATAGATAGATAGATAGATAGATAGATAGATTTTGGTGGGAAGTAACCCAGAAGAGATTGGTACTTCTATGAGAGCAAGAGGTTAAACTGCTAACAAGTTAGAGTGTATGAGAGACAATGAAATTTTACTTCAGTTAAGTAGACCCCTCCTAGAGTCAGAAAATACCTAAAACTATCGTCCAAAACTAGTTCTTAACAGTATCCTACTGCCCTGTTCAATGCAGCTGTTGAAATTGCCTGAAGGGTGGACAGTGCAAGATGAGGCAATGGAGACAAGAGTCAGAATGCAGAAAGCTGAGGTCAGGTGGAGGTCCCTCTCCTGCAGAAGAAAGAGAGCCACCTATTGACTGCAGCACATTTATACAGGCAGGAGTTTGATAGTAGATGAAACTGCTTTACCTAACAATCTGTTTGCCTGGCTCACTTCAGGTGCCTCGTGCTCTCAGGATTGGTGTCTACCTAGCTCACCTCAGACACACTCTATCTGGGGGCTGGCCTTGCTCCAGCCCCACACATGTAAGCAGTCTCCAGCTTCAGCATCTCCCCACATATTACTTTAAGTATGCCAATATATGGGGCAATTTATGACTTCAGGGGCTTGGTAATGCCCAATACCTTGGTAAGACAAATAGAGATAGATTAGCCAAGAAATAAGCAAAGGGATATTCAACATGGAACTCTGAGGAGAATTGCTATCCTCTCAAGTTGATTGTGGACATGACGGGTTGCACCCTCTAGAGCATAGTATTAGAGGCTTCTTACTATATGGAAAATATACTTCACTGAAAATAGTCCAACCTAGTCACAAAACAAATAAGAAAGAAATAATATCAAGCTCCATAAGAAGGAGATTATCAATATCTAGATGTACTATACTATATTGCCAAAAATGTACAGTTTTTCACAAAATAAAACAAGAAAGTGTGACCAATATACAGGTAATAGAATACAGTCAACAAAAACTGTCATGAGAGTACGAAGACATAAAAATTGCCAAATATCCCAAGAAATCGTTGTTCTATGTTTTAAAAAGTTAAAGAAACAAAAGAAGTACAAAATCATCACATTAATGCCATATAAAGTACAGAGTATCAATACCTGCTATACAAAGTATAAGAAAGAATTGAAAATAATTTCTGGAGTCAAAAATTTAAAAGGTTGCAAAGGACCAGCCAAACAGCTCAGCAGCTTAACGACCCTGCAAGCAGGTGCAGGGGTCAGATTTCGATCCCCAGGCTGGCCATGCCAGCTCCCCTCCAGAGCTCTCTGAGACAGCAGTTGAGACTGGGCATGGTGGAGTGTGCCTGTAATCCCAACTCTTGGGAGGCTGTAAACCGGCAGATCACTACGAGTCCAATCTAGTAGTAAGACACTGAACTCCATGTAGCTCCCTCCTTAAAACACAAAACAAACAAACAAACAAAAATGACAATGAAATGAACACTCCAGATACATAAAAACAGAAGGTGTGCTGCTGCTGGATCCATTTGAAGGAAATAATTAGGGAGTTAATTCCTTCAAGCTGAAAGCAAGCTACTCTAGACAGCAAGTTGAGGATACACACAGAGCACTGGTGTAGGTAATTATGTAATTATAAAGGGCAGTATAAACTATTGCTCTTCCTTTTCTTGACTTTTAAGAAAATTTTGTAAAATAGGGGCTGGGGAGATAGCTCCGAGGCACAAGTGCCTGCTGGGCAAGTGCAAGGTCGTGAGTTTGAACCCTGGTCCCCCCAAAAAAATAAAATAAAATAAATAAATAAATAAATAATATGTATATAATATGTTCTTATTTTTTGTGCAGGGTCTCACTCCAATATGTTTTTATTTCAAGGCATCCTGGTTATGATAAATTTTTAGACTGTAGCAGAATAAATGTGATCTATGTCACCATAGCAGTGCAGAGGAGGTACATGGCATCAAATTTGTATTGGAGGATAGAAACAACAAACAGAAGATGTTGATTCAAGTCCACAGAAGAATAAACAAATGTCATATGGTAAATAGTATTAATATAATAGACAAAGGAATTTGGGAAACATTTTAAGTATATGGCAATTATGGAAATAATCTTTCATCAATATGTAAAAAGAAATTGTAAAAAATAAGGGAAGAGCTTGAGATTTAGAAAACTGAAAACACAGCATACTAAAACTTAAGAGAATCTGAAAGAACAATACTTAGAAGGAAAGGAATGGCTATAAATGCTTCCATTATAAAAGAAGAAATATTGCAAATGCAAATGAAGGAATTAACCTTCCAATTTAAGACACCAGAGAAAGGAAAATAAGCAGAAGGAAGAAAATGATGAACATTATGCAAATTAGTGAAATATAATGTATAAATATAGAGAAATCAACCAAACTAAAAGTATTTAATTTGAAAAGGTCAAGAAAGTGAAAAAAAATGATAAATTTTGATTAACCAAAAGAAGGTTCAGATTACCAAAATCAGAGTAAACCTGTAGACGTTACTAGTGACCTGATTGAACATAAATGAGTTGCATTGAAATACTATGAACAGCGATATGCCAAAGGGTGGACAGTTTGGATATGGAAAAAAGTCCAAAAAAGATAATCAACAGAAATGGACTCAAGAAAAATTTTAAAATTTAAATATATCTATGGGCCCCAATTTAGTCTGTCAATTTTTTAAAGAAAAGTTAATGTCAGTTCTTCAGATATATTTTCAAGTCCTTAAATATGAGAAAATGTTTCTCATCTCATTCTATAAGTCCAGTATAATACAAAATTACATAATTCCAATAACAAAAACATCGAGAAAGAGAGAGAAAGAAAGAAAGAAGGAAAGAAAGAAAGAAAGAAAGAAAGAAAGAAAGAAAGAAAGAAAGAAAGAAAGAAAGAAAGGAAGGAAGGAAGGAAGGAAGAAAGAAAGGAAGGAAGAAAGGAAGGAAGGAAGGGGAAGGAAAGAAAGAAAGAAAGAATGAAAGAAAGAATGAATGAAAGAAAGACACTACAGGAGGGCTGGCCAGATAACTCGACAGATTAAAAGCACCTGCTTAGGGACCAGAATTCGATCCCCAGCATGCCATGCTGGCCTTGCTCCCGGGAACACTGAGCCTGCAACTGAGACTGGGCATGGTGGCACACGCCTATAATCCCAGCACTGAGGAGTCTGAAAGCAGGAGATTACTAGGCATCCAACCTGCATAGTGAAACCCTAAATAAACAAATAAATATTTTTAAAGGACAAAATCTGCAGGTATCTAAGTTAAGACAGAAAAGGCACATGCTCCCTCACACTTTAGGAGGCTATCATAAAGTTCACAGATAATTTTGAGGATCTGGAGAAAATGTTGCTCTCAGGCACTGCTTGTAGGGTTGTACAATGATGCAGCCACTTTGGAAAACAGTCCATCTGTCTTCAAAAGGTTAAATACAGAGTTACTCTATGACCAAAGATTTTACTCCTATATATATAGACACTTTTTTTTCAGTAATGGGAATGGAACCTAAATCCTTCACACTGACCTTCCTTGACCTTTTGCTCTTTTATATTTGAGACAGGGTTTTTCTGTGCTGGGCTAAAAGTTGCATTCCTCCTGACTAAGCCTCCCAGCGTGCTGAAATCACAGCTGTGTGCCACAGCCCAGAATCTCTACTTCAGAGAAGTAGAAATAATCATATTACTACCTCTGTATAAATGCTAATGGTAACATCATTCACAATAGGCCAAAGTAGGGGGAAATAAAGTGTTCACTCTTTGGTAAATGGTTAAATAAAATGTGATATTCATATATAATGAAATATTATACATTTACAAAAAGAAATGAAATTCTGACTCATATTACAACATGGGAGGATCTTGAAAGCATTACACTAAGTAAAAGAAACCAGGCAAATTCATATGTATGATTCTCCACCTCAGGTGGATGAGTTTATCATTGCAAACTGTACCCAAATAAAGCTGCTTGATAAAGAGAAAGAGAAGGGGAGGGCAAGTAGCTCAGTGGTACAGTGCCTACCTATCACATACAGAGTCTTGGATTCAATTTCTAACATCGCTCACACATTTTTAAGAAATCAAAGTTGAAACAAAATAAAAACGTGCGATGCACCATGCCTCACACATTCGTAGTGAAGAAGTAAACCCGGCATCACAGCTATTCCCAACTACTCCTTTTCTTTCTCCATTACCTATTTACCCACCAGACAACTTCAGCTATTTATAAATTTGAGTGGAAAGGAAAAAAAAAAATCTAAAGAAAGTAACAGTGCAAAACTCTCACTTCAAGTTCTGCTCTTGTCCAAAATGATCCTCCTGATAAAGCCTCCCAGTGTGCTGACATTACAGGTGTGCACCACCACCCAGCATCTCCACTTAAGAGACGTAGAAATAGTCATATTATTACCTGTATGAATGCTAATGGTAACATTAATCACAATAGGCAAAAGCAAGGGGAAAATGAATTGGCTAAGAAAATTGGAAAAGAAATTGGCTAAGTGGAGAAGCAAGTAGAAACCAGGCTACCATACTATTCCCAGGGACAAAGAAGGCACCACTTCAAACCTATTTTTATTAAGCAATAAAAAATTTAATCCTAAGGGGAAATACCTCTTGGACCAAACCAAACAGCCCTTCCACTAGGAGAACAGATTCACCTTGCACTTGACTTTCCCAGAAGTGGATTCCACAAGTTTACACGCAATCTAGAGATGAGCTACATTATCTACTCACAATCAAATTGTGGGCCTTACATACCCCATTTTTCTTCCTTCATCTTGTCTGCCAGAGATTCTATTGATGAACCAAATAACAGAGAAAAATGTGGACAGCCTGTGGCTGCTTCCTTGTCAAAAAATAAAAAAAAGAAAAGAAATGGTCTCCAATTATACACATTAGCCTTAATTTTGGCCTTTGGATGATCAGATAATGTTTCTGCCCATGAAATGAATTCTCATCGCAAGCCTATGCTTTTCAATGTCAAAAATAAAAGCTTCAATTAGCTGTCAAAAGCTTTTCCAGCATCTGGAGACAGGAGTAAATTGGGGTCTTTTGTATTAGTAGCTTTTGACATTATATTAAACAATCTTCTAGGGTTGTTACAGTCTCTTCTCCTTTGTATATATCCCCATGGTTTGTGTTTATCACTTGTATTAGGCCATCTAATCTTTTAGCTCAATTTCTACATTTCTTTTATTTGAGTGAAGTCAAGAGACACTTTTGTTGCAGCTGTACAATAAACTTCATGTCCTGTTTGAAGAGAATAAGATCAGGGATGTTTTTCAGAGTTTAAGAAGCTTTTTGCCTTTTCTTCCTCCAAAACGTCACTCTGTGTAAGGCTACCTGCAGCTGTACCTGGATTGGCAGCCATGAAGAATGTTATGTAGAAAACTCACAGGATATCATAGATTTCTGTAGTCTTTTGCACAGAGCTATTGATCCATGCTTACCTATTTCTGCAGTCGGAGAGATTTTTTTTTTTTTCTTTAAAATAGAAAATGTTGCCTGGAAACATTTTCCATTTCCCAGTATCCTCTCTACTCCCAAGGATTTTCTTTATTTTACATTTGAAAAGGTAATCAAGTCAAATGAAAGAGCTAAGGATTTTTCCTTTGCTCTTAACTCCAAAACTTTTCGAGAAAAGTTGGAAGCAGAAACATTTTTTAGCTTTTTGCGGCATCTCCTGCAAGAATGAAGACCATTCTTAGCAATCAGACTGTCGACATTCCAGAAAATGTCGACATCACTCTGAAAGGATGCACAGTTATTGTGAAGGGCCCCAGAGGAACCCTACGGAGGGACTTCAACCACATCAATGTGGAACTCAGTCTCCTTTGGAAGAAAAAGAAGAGGCTCCGGGTTGACAAGAGGTGGGGAAACAGAAAGGAGTTGGCAACTGTCTGCACCATCTGTAGCCATGTACAGAACATGATCAAGGGGGTCACGCTGGGCTTCCGTTACAAGATGAGATCTGTGTATGCTCACTTTCCCATCAGCGTTGTTATTCAGGAGAACGGGTCTCTTGTCGAAATTCGGAATTTCTTAGGTGAAAAATACATTCGCCGAGTTCGTATGAGGGCAGGTGTTACTTGCTCAGTATCTCAAGCCCAGAAAGATGAGCTCATCCTTGAAGGAAATGACGTTGAGCTTGTTTCAAATTCAGCTGCTTTGATTCAGCAAGCCACAACAGTCAAAAACAAGGATATCAGAAAATTTTGGGATGGTATCTATGTTTCTGAAAAGGGAACAGTTCAACAGCCGGATGAATAAAATCCAAGAGTTGATGCAGCCACAGAAACAAGCCTCTGGATTATAAGCCAATATGTGATATTTTAGTGAGACAATAAAAGACCTTTATTAAATAGAAAAAAAAAAAAACATTTTTTATTTCTTCATATGTTAATATCTGTGGCTATTTTCTCATCTGATTTGTGTTTTCTTTGTTCCTCTTTCATAAGAGTGTCTGAATTTACCAAATTTAACTTGTGTTCCTTTAAGATTCATAAAAGCGATGCTTTTTTTTTTTTCTTTAATCGAAGTCTATGTTCCCTGGGAAGCTAAAAGTTATTCCAGTCTGAGTGTACAATGTATTAACAACAATAACCAAAAAGAGCAAAACCATTTGTATTCTCTTTTTGAAATACTCTCATCCCAGTTTAGAAAAACTTCACTTTATTGGATTTGCTCATTCGATTTCTTTTTACCCTAAGTGTAATTCAAATACACAGATGGCCAACTACCTGGAGCTTGTACCTAGATGAGAGTGGGAGTGATCTGCTTGGAGTAGATGAATAAAGAAAAGTATTCTGATGGCATAAAATTGTAGACCCTCTACTTACAAGTTGCCACGCACATCTTGGCTAAGGCCTATTAGTTGTTTTTATTTTCTCTGGTTCTTCTTAAAAGAGCCAGTTACTTATACTTAGTGAAAAATATCCCCTTGAACTCAGGTTGAGCAAAGATAGAAGTCACCGGAAAAGATACAAATCTATAGCCAAAAGAAGGGAGTGCTCAGGGGGCAAAGAAAAGGCCAAAACTTGAGAGAACTGGAAGGCTACCAGGCATTGAGCACATGGTGGCAGACTTAACAGGGCTAAACACAAGATTGAAATGAGTTGAAGTTTCATCTGTACATGTACCGTCTCTGGCCACACAGCTTCAGAGTGGATGCCATGGCATTATGGACATGAGTGGATGTGAGGCAGGAGCAGAAACTTAACGGCATCTTGGTAGCAAAGGACAAAATACTTCCTGGTGCAGTCCCTCAGTCCTATTCCACAAGAGTCTCTTTCACACATTTGCAGAGGCAAATGCCAAGGCTTAGGTCACTAACTCTGATTTCCCTTCCTCAACAGTCACTTACACCTTGATGTCCAGGAGACACTGATCTAAATTCTTCTTCTAATTTTGTTCCTTCACCCTGAAATATTCTTTTATATTGCCATTCTACTAGACACTATGCTAGCTGAAGGTCTTTTTAATCTTTTATCACCCTCTCTTGAACCTTTTACCCATCTGCCACAGATATTTCAACCTCCTTTATCCTCTAAAAGTTAAATGTGTTGAAGATAGAACAGGGAAAGCTGAAACTATCTAATATCTCAATAATGGAAACTCCCTCAAGTCTTTTGAATAAAAATATACAGTATTTTTGTCTACCTCCTTAAGGTAGTTCTTTTTTTAATCTAGTTAACTTCCTACCAGTCTATGGTATAAAATTATTTTTAATCTGAATGATTAACCCAATCTTACCTCATATGTTCTCTGTATGAGACAGCTCTTTGGGAAAATATATTTACTCTTTTTTTCTATTTATACCCAAATGATAGAACTACCTTTTACATGGGGTGAAATTGTTGTAAACGAAGAGGATAATGTAATAGCATCTATTAGGTACTTGCTATGTGGGTCAAAGACCATAGTAAATGCTTACATGGACTATCTCATTTAAACCCCACAACTATTACCCTCATTTCATACATGAGGAAATTATGGCTCATAGAAATTCATTAGCTGGCCCCTGAGACACTTGAACAGCCAAAATTCAACTTTAAGAAGTTAAGGAAAAATTTTAAAAACACTGTACTAAAGGGGTATGACTGCTAATAGCAGTAACTTTGTATATCAAGTTCCAGTGTTCCATAAAGTGGTGCCTTGGCAGCCTCTCTACTTAGGTATAATGGAATGGCCCTTGATTTAAGGGGACCATAGTCACAGTTCTAGGTATTATAAAGTTTCCTGGTGAATAAGAAATGCATGAGACCTGAAGGGCTCTTGGCAACAGGCAGAACTTTGGGGAATAAGAATTTGTTTTTCTGCAAGACCCACTTCCACCCCTGAATGCTCCCTGGCCTGAATGCAGACCATACACTCAGAGGAATCCCAGCTGTAGTCAGGAGCATTGGCCTGGTTTAATGCTTTAATACACGCAGAAGCGGAACAAGCTCATGTGACGGTGCTGTCATCAGTTGATCAACCAAGTGGACAAGGCAGGTGCTCCCCAAACAGAGAGTATGGCAGAGCAAGCTCATGCTTTTATTCTTAATGCCATCATCACAACTATCACTGTGGGACACTGGCTTAGAAAATGAACTCTACAGCCCAGATTACCTGAAATTTGAGTCTCAAATCAACAACTTACTAGCTGTGGGTTCCTCGACACCATGTTTAACATTTTTCTGCCTCCAATTATTTATCTGCAAAATAGAGGTAGTTGCCGCACCTAATTAACTACATTGCTTTGAGGGGTTCATATAACTATTCATTGTAAGTGGTATACAGTAGGAGCTCCATAAACATTACCTAGTGTCATCATTGTCATTATAATTATCAGCCATCTCTGTCCAAGAATTTGGAGGTGAAGAGGAATTATGATGAAAATAAGCTGAACACCAAGAGCAAAAATGGCCATGGCTTTGCGAGCAAAGCCCTCATCAACAGAATCCCGCCTCAGCCTGGCACATTGGCTCCCACCAAGCTCTTCATTGCCTTTGTCAGCATCCCACTCCAGTCCTGCCCTGCTTCCTCTTTGTGCCAGCCACTGCAAAGCCTTTAAGACCATCCTCACCAGGCCCAAACTCTTCTGCAATTAGTCACTGACAGTGGTAGAAGACCAGCCAGTCTGTGTTATCTGACTTCCTAAATCTTGCTAGCCCTTAAACTAGGTAGGCCACACACTATGGAGATGAGGGAGAAATGCTTTTTGAGATCCCTTTGTGTCTTTTTCATAGCATAGTAATGACTGCCAGTAATACAAAACAAGAGCAAAACTGTGAAAGAAAGAGAGGAAGAAAGGAAGAGAGGGAGGGAGGGAGGGGAGGAGAGGGGAGGGAGGGAAGGAAAGGAGAGACAGAGGGAAGAATGAAAAAAGAAAAACAAGCAGTGGCCTGTTTCTATTAGTGTATGACTTGATTAATTAATTTTATTGGTACATTTTAGATATACTATATATGTATAATTTTTTACAGTTTCTTGGCACAACTAATGTATACATAATGACCACATTCATCATAGGGAATTTACATCTGTACATGATAGAACGTGATGCCTCTTTTGGTTCTGGGGCATTTTTATTCCATTTGCATCCCCACTTTTCAAACCCCCACCCCTCCCCATTCACAAAGTTCCTTTTTCATTTTACTCTTTCCTTTCATGGGTACCTTGCACTCTGCAGAGTGCTTCCACATGCACTAGAGGGAGGTAGAACAAGTGGCATCAATGTTTTAAACGGAAAGAAACTGAAGATGGATATCAAAGGCTAAATAAATAAATAAATAAATAAATTCTTTCTTGCTGAAGATCACAGCATAGTTTTCAAATGTTCTGGCCTACACCATAGTTTTTCTATTTAGTTCAAAATCTGTCTGGAGTTTTTACTAATGACTTTATTAGCTAGGGAGATAGCTTGGTGGAATAAGAGCTTGTTTGGCAAGCACAAGGTCCTGAGTGCAATCCCTGGTACCATAAAAAAATAATAATAATAATAAAATAATAACTTTATTAATTGATTTATTTCTTTTCTGATTTGATTATTTTTTCATTTGACTGTTTTTGTGCATATGGATGTTAGCACAGGTTCTCATTTATGGCACCATTTTCAAAGCAATTTGGTTTTTGACATTGAGTTTTTGTTATTTATGAGATAATATGTGCAAAATTATTTAACAGTTGTGGAGTTAAGTCGATTGACTTTGTTCTTTTTGCTCTTCACCATACCTTTTATTCTTGGAAAACTTTTCTTTACTCCTTTCAGATATAATTCACTCGCACTAATTTCATTATTTTCCGTCTATCTCTCTTACTCTCTCTTCTTTTTGTTTATGAAGTCTTAAAATAAGATTAAAACTTTATCCTACTCACATATTTTTTATCACTTTTATTATATACTAAATACCTTGTTTTTCTTTCTTTTTCTTGTAGTTGTTTCCAAATTGTCACTTTGGAACACTGTTTTTATGTAATATTGAATATGAAGCTTATCATAAATACCCTTTAGAGCAGTGTTTATAGAAAGGTTTCGTTGTGTTTTGTTTAATGTATTTGGTAACAGAGTCTCACCATGCAGCTCGGACTCATAGTGATCTTCCTGTCTCAGCCTCCCCAGCACACATGGGCCATCAGGGCCAGCCCTTGGTGACTGGCTCAGTGCACCCAGGGTTGGGGCATGTGGTAATAGACAAATCTTGAGTTTTCATTCAGTAAATAAGATTATCATACACCCTCTCTCTTTCCACACTGATCCACCAAGAAGTTCAAAGTTATACTTAATCCTTAGCCAAGATAACTGTATAAGCCCTTGAAATTAGTATGTTTTCATTCATTTCTATTTGATGGTATATCAGTTCTGTTGCTACTGGAACATGTGTTTATTTTCTCACCGATTTCATGCGTCAGAATCAAATACAAACTCCTCAGACTAAATTAAAAGGGTATGAATGGCTGTGTTCCTTACTAGAGACTGTGGTGAAGAATCTCCTTTAGGTTGTGGGAAGAACTAGTTCCATATGCTTGGAGAACTCAGCCTCCAGAATCTATCTGCATTTCATTATTGATGTTCCCCTTTCTCTGTCTTAAAGCCATTGACAACGTTTTAGAGAAGTCTCATGCTTTGAATATCACTAACTTTTTCTTCTTCCTCTTCTCTCTTGAGACTCTACTTGGCTCTTGCCTTACTCTTCTGTGTTTGCAATCTCTTTTGGTTACATTGGGCCCATCTGTAAACTCTGTCTACTTTCAGAAATTTTACCTTGAAAGACTCCTTGAAACAGTACCTATAGTAATGTTTAATTGGCCATCCAGGTGATGAACTCTTGCAGGGATAGCATTAGAACCTTGCTTTCCAAGGCTTAATGTCGTTTCTCTTTGATAGTTATGTTGATTGGACTTGGTAGAAGACACTATAAAACCTCTCTAGAAAGAAATTCTATTATTATATTTTCTGTTTTGGAAAGAAATATAAAATATGCACACTGCAGAAAATCTGGAAAAAAATAAGATCAATCATAAGTCCATCACCCATATGTAATGACTGTTACTATTCACACTTTTTTCTCTCAGCCATTCCTACTGCACACTTGTCTTATCTTTCCATGTCTCTAGAGGTTCCCCACATTTTGGCTGATGACCTTTTTCCATCTTTAAATTCACACAGCTGGTGGAAGTTTTCCCCAATTGCTTCCCTCTGACACTGATTATCTTTCTATTTTCTATGTTTAAGGACCCTTGTGATACATCTAGGCCACCTGGATAATTCAGAATACTCTCTTTAATGTCAGCTGATTTACAAACTTAATTTCACCTGCCACTCTCAGTCCTTCTGAGCTGAGCACAGAACAGAAAATAACATACTCACAGGTCTAGGGAGTAGGATATGAAGGTCTTTGAGTAAACATTAAGTATTCGGCCTAAAACATGCAGAGACAGAGAGAGAGAGAGAGAGAGAGAGAGAGAGAGAGAGAGAGAGAGAGAGAGAGAGAGAGGCAGACGGACAGACAAACAGAGATGGAGATCTAGAAAAAAATCTTTAATGGGACCATATTGTTTAGGGAAAATATGAGGAAAGTGTGATTCTCAACACCTGATAGAAGACAACCATAATTGAATCAAGAGAGCGAGGTGAAAACAGTTTGGCATGGTTGCACAGAAGGACAGGAACTTAGTAAATGTGAGGATTATATCCACAAAGAAACCATCGCATATTTTTTGTACATGAAGTGAACTGATATCAAAGAAAAAAATCAAGTGAAGCATTTGTGAGAAATACATTGCCAAAAGCATAGGCCTGAACTAAAAGAGACTGTGATCATTCAGAACTGAAAATAACACCGTGGCTTCTCCAGGATTGGATAGGCTACAGCCTGAGAAGTCTCTCTAGCCCCATCCCCCCAAGGTATGTGGCCAATGAAAATCAAGGCCAGCAAGATTCCTGAGGACAGAGCCCAGACCGTGGATTCTCTACACCAAGGTGCCCTCTCCTGAGGGTCCTCTCAGAACAGGAGCCCTTGATAACATTTGCTTGTGGAAATTGTGTTGCCAAAGCCTTACCCAGTGAGTGTGGTATGCCTTCAGAACAGACTCGTCCCCAACAAAAATGCTTGAGACTATCAGCACTCATTTCACCATCGTGTATAGAGTGTGAGTAGGTGGACTGATAACTTCTCTTTAAGTCAGGAGCTGTGTTAGGACCAACAGGAACTACTTTGCATCACTTTTTTTTTTTTTTTTTTTTGAGACAGGGTCTCATTATGCAGTTCAGACTGGCCTTGAGCTCACTTTTGTAGCCCAGGCTGGTCTCGAACTCACACTGATCCTCCTGCCTCAACCTCCCAAGTGCTGGGATTATAGGCGTGCGCCACCATACCAGGCCTTTGCATCACTCTTGTTAGAAGATAAGCAGAGGTTTTGGACACTATCTTTGCTTCCTCATAGATTGTCTCCCTTGGAGAGGGAGGAAAAGGAGAGTAATTTACCTGGGTGAAACAGACAGGAACAAATGGTTACTAAGCACAGGTCAGTTTTTGATACTCATTAGTGCTGCTTGCTAATAACTAGTTCTCATTCCCTTCTACTCATACAGAAAACTGAACTTGGTAGCACTTTTTGGGTTGGGTTGGGACAATGGGAGAAGTTGTGTCCACTGGACCATTATTTCCAGGCCACAATGCTTAATTCTCAATGATACAAAATGCTCTTTAATCACTTAACTCTAACTCTTAATTAAGTTTTTTATTCTTAATTAACACTTAATTCTAATTCCTAATGAGACCTAGAGCCTCTTGAATTCTCTTCTTTTCTATGGAAGTGATCTCAGAAACATGTCTGAAGATGAAGCCTCCATCGACTCTTTAGAGCTTCCCTACCTGCCCATTATGGGCACATGGAAACTAAAAACAATTTTATGATTAAGGAGTCATGCACTGCTGCCACAGGAGTCAGCATCTCACCACTGACAAGGAGCAGAGGATTTTCCTTTTGAAACTCTGCAGAACTTCCATCCACAGATCTCTATAAATAGAGAATTACCTAGGATATTTTAATAAATTTTTTGTATATGCTTTCTGTATTCAGAACACACCTTCAAACGCATACTTACCAGAGAAAGTAAGCTGTGCTGTCTACTGCCTTCTTTGCCTACACAAATGTCAAAAAAATTAAACAAGAAGAATATGAAAGTAGTACAGAATATACAATGAAATCAGATTCATTGTATCTGGGGCAATTCCACCCTTCATCAAACTAATCAGTCAAGGGATGATTGGCTATGGATCATTGCTGCAGCTTAATTGGGAGATAGAAATTCAAGTGTTGGCTCTGTCAATTAGACATTTCTTGAGGCTAGTGGGAGGGAACATGCAGAAACGCACCCTGAAGAGCAGCCCCAGAATGGAGTCCCAAGGGTCGACTTCATGTTGTTGTGTGCAGACAAGTGAAAGGAGAATTTCAAATTATCCCCGATCACAGAAATAAGAAACACCTGGCAGACACATACGGTGAGGATAAAGTCAAAATTAAGGAGGCAAAGTTATAAAACTTAAATAACAATGCAATCATAGCAAAACTAAAAATAAGTCAAATAAGCATGGCAAAAGATTAAAAAAATGCAGGCTTCTTGTTATAAACAGAGCTGAAACAATTTCACACCCCTATTATTTGATGCTAAGCACCTGGTCCAGAGGTGAAGTATACAGACTGGCCCACATGGAAATATAAGCTTCAGACAAAAAGTGTCTATTCCTGAGATGTCACGAAAAGGCCTATTCTGCTCTGTAGTATAAGTGATATGTTTGCACACAGATGGATCCAAATAAAAACACAGGGATTCAGACAGCATCCACCATAGGAAGGTCATGAAAATAAGTATTCTGCTCTGCACAGTGTTTGTCTTACATAACTAATAGCATGAGGACCACTACAACTTCACTAGAAAATGTTGGTATTTACCAATTACATTTAAAGCAATTAAAAGGAAAGATATAGGATTATTAAAGAAAAGAGAAAGAAGAGCCAGAGGATAAAGATTTGGAGCAATGAAAGAGGAAAGACATAGGAAATGAAATTACTATTCGTGACATACATGAAGGAAAGCTTTGTTAGTTGTGACAAGTCTGAGGACCCAAATAGGGATACCATTGAGAGGATCTGGAGAAATGATACCAACAGAACCTAAGGCAACCTGAAATATAAAAGAAAGCAGTTTATTGGTGATGAAAGGCAAAGAGGTGTGGCCTGGGAATAGAAAACCTGTAGCAATCCTGTCACAGTATGCAGAGCAGAGAAACATCTCCCAGCTGAGCTAGTGTTCAGCCTGTCTTCTGGCTTCCACTTACGCTCAGCCAAGAGAGTCTCTGGGTACCTCTGAGCATCCAAGTACCCCTTCCCATTAATGGGAAAAGACTTATTATAGCTGACAGCAAAACAGCCAAGACAGTCATCTCCAAATGTGCCAGATCGGTTTCTCCTTGAAAGTGTAATGCAAAGTAGAATTTTAGAAGTCAACACAATTCATCATATACTGTTTTCCAGATAGGATTTTAAAATAATGTTTTGCTTTCTGATCAGCAGTTTGCCTCACTGCTCCAGAGTACAGCAATCTTAAAAAGATACCTGAGGATTTATTTCAAAGCTGGCATGAAACATTTCATTCCAAACCAGTATCATTTGAACTAAAATTCATTTGAGTTCATAAATCGAAGAGATGCAAACACAAAGTTGGCATTCCTTTAACATTTCCAAAGATAATAGAAATATATAGCGACTGCTTTAACCCAAGTAAGCCTGTCAAAATGCTGGCAATATTGCTTTTAGCTGTTTTCTAGCAGCAAATTTCATTTGAAATATTTTCTTCAGTTAATTTTTTTTTTTCTGTTTAACAGAAGAGTTTAGCATTCAGAGGCTGTAGGCATGAAGACATATATTTGGGGCCACAGAGCATATACAAAACCTCTCTGGTGACTTGGAAAACTCCCAAAATAGCAACCATGTTTTGTCATAACTGCATTCACTCTTGTCTGTGTTGATTTTTTTCACTTGAATTGGTTTGTGTAGTCAAAGGAGAGCTGAAGTCAAGATACTCGATAGATGCTTTCTCAGGAACAGTTTTGTGTCTTTGAGCCTCAGTTCTTCATGTACAAGATTAATACAGCAGTATCAGTTATGTCCACTTCCCTGCATGCTTAGGGAAAACACTGAGTATGGCAAAGCAAATGAAAATGGTTTGAACAGAGAAAACACAGTGGAAGTTTACATGCATTACCATAGGCACCTCTGCCAGTTCCCTCTTCTCCACAAAGTGTGTGGGTTTGCTCCTATGAAAGGGCCATGGAAAATTCTCTTGCATGTTCAAACAAGCATTTGGAACCCTGAAAGCCCATGAGGCAAGCTTTGCAGATTGTTTATTGCTTTCCGGATATCTAAGACCTTTAAAATAATTTTAAAAACTCAATTGTCTAAACACATGGAGGCAAAAAAAAAAAATAGTGATGGGCGAGCAATTATGTGAGAGTTAGATAGAAACTAAGAAAAGTTGCTATCATCTCTCAATACTTCTAATACTTCCCTGTACTGATAGACCTCAGCTAGGAATCTCATTACAATCCATGTTCTGACTCAGGAAGGCTGGTGCAAAGCCTAAGCCTGCATTTCAAATTGAATAGTACAGTCCTTACAAAAACAATCAGAAGATACCTATACTAATGGCCTACAAATCATGTTTAGAGTGGCAAAGATCTATTTTATTTTGTTATTTTATTTTTAATCTTCTATTCATTTTAATGAGAAAAAAAATAAAATAACAATGAAACAGTTTCAAAGCAGGTGCAAAGATCTACTTTAGACCAGCCCAAAGCAAATTTGTGCCAGGGTTCTTCGTGGGTCTGCAGGACCAAAAGTTTTATTTTGTTTTAAAACTCCAAGGAGCTGCGGAGATAGCTCTGTAGCACAAGTGCCTGCCTGGCACATGTAAGGTTGTGAGTTTGAACCCCAGTCCCGCCAAGATAAATAAATCTCCAAGAGCACCATCCAGGGCTACATTTCCGTAACACTTCATAATTGGTGGGGATCTTTCCTGTCAGAGCACAGGCTCAAGGTACTCTGGAAAAGAAGCAGGTGCAAACGCTGAAAATTCCTGGGGGAGTAATCCACAGACAGATGGCAACAGGTAGAAACTACTTGAATTGGCAGCAAAAAAATATTACCACTGCTCTAAGGTTGAAGTAGGAGATTGTCATAGCCAACCAAGAGCAAAAGGGAACTCCCAGTCATTCACTTAAATGTATCATGAAGAGATTTAGGTTGAGGTGCCAGTGATACTGGTGCAGTTGTTGAGTCAAACATCTGTTGCTGCCATTATGAGTTTAGTGGGAAGTACAAGATATATAACGTCTAGATTTTTAAAGTTACAGGTATCGTTAGAGGCAGCACTCTGATTTGGGAGATAAAGTGGCTAAGGTGACCACTGGAAAGAAATTATCTGGAAGCTATTCAACTTTCATGGCAGGGGTGGTCCCTTGGTGCTTCCTCCATCTGGGCAAAGGTTTATTCTTACACAACGATTCTGCATAAGTAAGGGTAATAATATACGACAAATAGAAGATTTAGGGAAATGTGTCTAGTTTAAGAGATATTAGTGTCAAATAGCTAGAAAGAAAGAGAAGATGTGAAAGAGGGAGAAGAAAAGAGAGAAACCAGATGACTAAAGAAACCAAGCCATGAGAAGTCATCAGCATAGATGCTTTCTTGTTTCTCACAAACTTCACCTTCCCAAACAGGATATCCCATCCTAAAGAACCATTCTTCCTCTGTGCCTTCATAAACAGAACACAGCAGCCAAGTGCCAAATTGCTAGGTCAGTGAAAACAAAAGGATGAGGAATTATAGTCTTGTACACACAGACAACAAAGCCAACTACGTCCCCTCCTATTCTCTTTCTTATTCCAATCAGGCCTATCAGTAAATGCCACTAATGAATTACCAATGTGTTCTATATGTGAGCATTATTTACTCCTTTGAGTTTCCCATGCATGCAAAATTATATGAGGCACAATAGTTATAAGCATGGATGATAAGAAATATGCAGGTTAGCATGAAGATTATGGTGCAGTAGGAGAGAGAATAAACAATAATTAAACATGATATGCCATAATAGCCAAAAACAAGGAAATGAGGTAGTAGCAGAGGCAGCCTCCTTTACACAGAGTGGCCAGAGACATGCTCTCTGAGGAGACAGTAGTCTCAGAGGACAAGCTAGCAAAAAAAGATAAAGAACTTTCCTAGAAGAAGGAGGGTGTTTATAAAAATCTGAGGCACAAAAGAGATTGACATGTTCAAAAAACCAAAAAGAAGCCATCCTGTTTAGAGGTTCCACATATTATAAGTCAAGCATGTCACAGTCAAAGATGAAAGGACTTTTCATTTGTTCTTCATTTTAGTG
Organism: Myocastor coypus; assembly: GCA_004027025.1. NCBI lineage: Eukaryota > Metazoa > Chordata > Mammalia > Rodentia > Myocastoridae > Myocastor > Myocastor coypus. Next base: position 80,523 of record PVJA010003230.1, read on the forward strand.
GACAGTTATCACTTACTCCAACAAATACTCCATTAGAACAAAATAAACAAGTCCTTACACAGTTTATGCTCCAGTGGTGAAGTTACCAGCATGTGACATGTCTTCATAAGTTTTAGATAGAAGTTCCAGAAGCCCTGGAAACAGCTGGGCAGGCTGCTTTTCAGAGTGTTTCTTTCAACATTGTTATCTTTATACCATATCCAATTTTCTTCTGGAAAAAAATCAGCTTTAATATCTCCAGTTTTTATGTTGAACTGATAGTTCGAATCATGGGGCTGGGGATATAAGTCAATAGTAGAAGCTCGTTTGAAAAGTTCAATGTGTTCCTTCTTCCATTTTTTTTTTTCTCAAACTGGTAATATATATAAAATTTTTAAAAGAAAGCTATGTGGTATTGACTTGTCTTGAATCTGGCTTGGCCTGAGCCTTAGAAATACTAGCCACACTTTCTAGATTTCTTTATTATTTCATGGCTGCCCATTCAGTAGGCAGGATACTACACATTATGTGAAATATCTAATCAGAATCAGTAGAATATAAATTTCTTAAAAGTAAAGATTATTTATTCTTTTTTTTAAATAGCTCGAAACAATGTTTTAAGTAAATTAGAATCCAGATTCAGTGATACATTCATATTTTTCAAATATTTCAAAATATGTCGTGGATCCTTAGAGATCAAAATGTGTGATTAACTTCAAAGCGGTTTTATCACTTTCTCTTCAAGTGAAGGTTTCAGATCCTGGCTGAATTTTTAAAAGAACATGACCTCCTTCACCATTCACATCCCCCGGGGTCCTGTGTAGAAATTAAAGCTAAACAGTGAGGCTGCCTCTACCAGGAAATCTTATGTTAAATCACTCTTTCTTTTCATCACCAACGAATGTAGTCATTTTATGCCAATATAATTAAATTACACCTCTTCAACATCACTTGGCACACAGATTATGATTTCTGTTAAAAATCAAATCCCTATACTGAGAATCTTTCTGAGCAAATCTATTTTGAGGAGACATTTTCATTGTTAATAATTTCATTCTTTTAGCTGAAGGTTTCTAAAGAATCTGAGCCTAAGGATGACATTTAGTTTCCTTTAAAGTTCTGTTAGAATATTTCATACAAACACAAAGATGACAAATTTCTACATTATTGCTAAGTGCCATGAACACTCCACTTGGACATTGACTGGGAGTATGGCAAATAATATCTTCCATCTTTCAAACACCTGTTTAACTAAATACTGTGAACTTTTGTTCAGTTTGTATCTTAAAATGTCTATGTAGACACAGGTAAAGACATCAAAAAGAATGTACCATTTTTCATACTGCAGAAATTTAGCTTTGAAAAGGAAAAAAGTACCTTCTAATTAGACAAAATATTTGCTATTTTATTTTTTAGGATATCTAACTGAGTGAACAATTTTGTCAGATATACAGGCATTTTTGCGTGACTTGCTTGGATTTTGCCATGATTGACTTACATTCAACCCAAATTTGTGAGTACCACTTTTCAAAATAATAAATACCAATTCTTCCAAACTCAATGTGTAAAGAATCTTACAATTTTACATCAGTATATTCTATAAACACTGAAAAATATGACCATACAAATAGTAGGTGGCTGTTTTCTCCTTCTTTGACCATGTGACTTTGCAAAGCTAGTTCTTGCAGCTGGACCATGCAAGGCTATTTTATAAAACATAGATAGCGTAGTCACAAACTCAGATTAGTGGCAACTAATTCAGTTGGGCAGCTATCACTCTGAACATATCTTAAGAATGGTGGCTCAGCCTCAAGTCCACATCCCAAAGAGAACTACAGTTTTAACACCTTAGCTTCAGCCCCAGCCATCTACAGGAACTCTATTGACCCCCATTCACTCATTCAAAACATACAGAACATCTGCCATGTGTCAGGGCCAATCTTGAGTATGTACAGTGGATAAAAACCAATTACCCCTTCCAGGAAGTAGTCATACCAATAAAAAAAAATGAGGTGATTAACTGCATAAATTCACAAATGCTTTTGAAGCGTCCATTACTTACCAGGCAGGATTCTAGATCCTGAAAGTAGAACAGAGAGCAAGACTGTCAAAGCTTATGCTTCATAGAATTTACTTGTTAATGACAGGTAAACAACAACAGCAACCATAAGTGAATGACACAGATTCAGAAAGGTGCCATAAGGAAAGAAAAAGAGTAATGCAAAGGGAAATGTGGATTAATCTGCCCTTGTAGGCTGAGTGAAAAGGCAAGCTACTTGTCAGTAGACAGTGAGTGAGCTGACATCCAGCGCAGAATGAAGGGAGACACAGCGGCTCTAAAGTCCTAGGGAAGTATGTTTTAGCAAGGAACTCATGGCGTATTTGAGCTCCTATTGGAGCATAAAAATGACTAAATAGGATTAAGAAGCTAATAGTGACAGCAACTGCACAAAGGGTAGAGGAAGTGCTCTTCACAGGCGCTGGTAGAAAACATAGCCCGGTATCCAAAGGGAAGGAATTCTGGAACCACAGGAAGGTAAAAGCTCTTGTCCTTTGGAGAAAATTACTGAGCTGTGTCGTAAATGCTGCTTATCACTGAGGATGGTAAATGATGGGGTGAAAGTAAAGGATAAAGAAGGATGCCAAAGGAATAAGGAGTATGTTCGAGAGATAATTACTCATGCACATGCTTAAAGACATGGAGATGTTCCCAGGGAACAGTGAGCAGAATAAAAGAGAAGGCGTCAAGTGTGAGGACCTTCCTGTACCATGAGCTGAAAACATAAAATAAAGAGTCATGTTCTGAAACCCATGAACGGGAATCCAGACCAATAGTGGAATGGTAAGCCATTGCGTATTAGTCAAAGACCTCAGATTGTGGGTGACGAGAAGTCTCTATCTAATTCAAGAGCTCTTCTACTGACACCTTTTCTTCCCTTCTAAGTCTGCTCTCTTATTTCCTGACATATGCATAATTTGTTCATGTATGCATTTAAATCCCTCATGCTAATCCTCTCATGCTTTATTCCTAATTTCATATAGGATACATATCTTTAAATTATAGCTGGCTGCTTCTGCATATACTTTCTCCACCACACTACTGGTCCCAGCTTTTGAATTGTGCCTCCAGAGCCTGGAAGAACATTAAGCACAGAATAGGAACTCCGCAACTATGTAATCAAGATTAATTAAAGCTAGGCGTGGTGGCTCATGCCTGTAATCCCAGCACTTGGGAGGCTGAGACAGGAGGATCGATATGAGTTCGAGACCTTCCTGGGCTACCAAAGTGAGCTCAAGGCCAGCCTGAACTGCGCATCAAGACTCTGTCTCAAAAAGACCAAAAAAAAAGATGAATCAATAAGTAGCTAGAAGTTTATAAGATCTTTAAATTGTTACCAGAGCTAAAGTCAAGATGTGAACATGATAGCATGTCCTACAGCATGAAAGAAGGTGTGGTCCATAGAAGTTGTTTCTCTGTTATTACACGGAAAGCTTCCTGTGTCTTTCAAGCTCATGGCTCAAAATTAATCAGTTAGCCCTCCCAGTCTAAGGATGCTGTGCTTTGTCCAGGTTAGTATTTGACCAATCTCATCACGGTTTCCTCCTACCCGATTACCAGCTCCCTCTAGAGGAATGTCTAGGATTAGAATTTAGCCCTCCCCTTCATGCTTATTTTCATCTGTTTACAGAGGTTGAATTCTGGCAATAATTCAGTAACTGGTTTCATTCTATCTTCCAGGAGTGCTGAATTCTCAACCTGAAATACATCAGTATGGTGCACCCTGACTTCTACCCATCTCACAAAGGGCCCCACTTTTAAATGTTGCAGTTATAGTTTAAAAGCTACATGTCCCCCAGGTAGGAGAAAGAGAGAATCAAGATAGATAAGGATAAAGGAAGGGAGAATGGATGGATACAGAGAATAACAAAGAAAAATAGATGCAATTTTATCAATTGGGAAAATATTTATGTTCATATCTTCACATGTTCACAGTTAGAAAAGTGTGTATGACACAGTATCATATAATATATCTGTGGCGAGGTTCCCAGATCCAGTCCTAAAGAACAGCTCATAGCAAATCTTGGTATGACATGTTGTGCACACCTGGGAACACTAGCAGCATGACAAAGATAGCACGGTGAACTTCAGACACATATTTAAAGAGGTGAACAACAGTTCCTCAGCTTTAGACTCTAAGTACTAATAAGATGAATCTGTATTTTTGCTCTGGGTAGAAATAGGAAGAGTTCTAGATAATGAAATATACGCTTAGGGAAAATAGCATTGGCTGCCAATCCACTTGCAAAATATGATATATAGGCTGAAATAAATGAAAGATCAGTTGTGAGAGCCTGTATCATTAATACCTGGACACAGTGTCAGTTGTAATCATTAAGAGGCTAATGTGCTTATAAGCCGTATCAAGAATCATTACATAGATATTTAGCCTAATAGTCACCTCCCAAATTCATTGTCACAGGGGTTCTTGAAGCTAAGAATGACCAGATGTCTGATTTCTGGCTAGGGATTTGTAGGGAGGAATTTATAGAAAACTAGAGTAGAATAAGTACTTGCCTGGCAAGCTCAAGAGCCTGAATTCAATTCCTGGTTCCGAAAAAAAAAATGGCTAGATTTGGTCCAACAAGATGATTCAGTGGCCTAAAGCACCTGCTTAGGAAAGCTTAGGCAACTGCAGAGACTGCAGTTCAATCCCTGGCACCACATGCTATGCCGGCCCTACCCCCAGGGCAGGCTGAGGCAGCCATAATACAATAAATAAATAAATAAATAAATAAATAAATAAGACTATATACCTCTCTAAGACCGGACCTGCCCCTCTGTGTCCTATCCTACTTAATGCTACTTAATATATGATACCTCACCTGGACCAGCAGCAACTGTCTGTGGTCATTGGGAAAAAGTTAAAAAAATATATGTAGAGGCTGCTTCTGACATCTTCAAGCTTTTAAAACAAGAGTAACTACCCTTATCCATACTCATTTCTTTATTTAAAAAATCTTTTATCTATCTATCTATCTATCTATCTATCATCTATCTGGTACAGGGTTTCTCTCACTCCAGAGCTCAGATTCACAGTGACTTTCCGGTCTCAGCCTCCACAGTGCTGCGATTATAGGTGTGCATCACCACACCTGGTTTCAGTGGCATGCCCATGGGTTCCAGAGCCCCCACAGCAAGCAGTACCAAGGATGGAACCCAGGTCTTTGCACTTGCCAGGCAGGCACTTGGGCCACCCAGCTGTCTCCGCAGCTCCATACCCATTTCTAGATGAGTATGTTACTCAGCTTTCTGGCTGCTGGACACAATATCCATCACTCATAATTGAAAAGAAAAGGTTGAAATTATCTCAGTCCATGGTCAGCTGACTCCAGAGCAGAAGGATATAACAGAGCAAAGCTATTGAGCTCATGGTGGCCTGGATAAAGTGGGGGGACAATGCCCAAGAGGAACAGGTGACAGATACAGCATGGCACCAGGGCCACACTTCTGTAACACCCAGACACACCCAAGAACACATAGCTAATGTGCTAGGCATGTCTTAATGCAATGAGGTTGGCATATCAGCATTAAAAGCCACAGCAACAAAAATCACCTCTTGATTGTTTGAGGTACTGCTTAGGTAGTCTGTTAATTAATAAGTAAAACAGAAGCTAATGGTGAACAATGTCTAAAATTCCATCTCTAGGGTTTTCAAAGTGATGAAATAAAGCAGAGAAACAACAAATTTTTATTAAAAGCAATGCACAACCTTACATTAAAAGGTCTATTTGCAGTCCTACTTTCTGGTTCTGTGTTGAGCTGATCCTAAATTTCTATGAATATAAATAACAGAGTATTTTTGCAATTTGAATTATCAAACACAGATTTTTCTAAAACACAACTAGCAGCAGTAGTGCTCACTAAACACTTATGGTTAAAAACTCAACATCTTATTAGCAACATATCTCAGTCCTATCATTTGGAAAAAGTTCTTTCTCTTACAAATCAATATCACAAAGAATCAGGCAGCAGGTAGAGGATGTAAAACTGAATCATTTTTCAATAACTCCTTTCCGTGGGGAAGGTTTCACATGTCGAGACGCATTCTACTGCTGAATCCCACACTGATATTTAAGGGGTTGTTTTCCCCATTGCATACAAAATTGTTCTAATTATAGAGAAGCCTTTCGCTCACATGCTGTCCGTCTCAGGCAGGGCAGAGTCCTTCTGAATCCCTGCCATTTCTTTGGCCAGCTCATACAGCATCCCACTCTGCTTATCAGCCATGGCTTCAGCCACAAGATGCTGCTCTTCAGTTTGATGATGAACACAGAAAGGTTTTATGTGTGTGTGTGTATATATATATATATATATATATATATATATATATATATATATATTTTTTTTTTTTTTTTTTAGAATTAAGTGGAAACATTTCAATTTTCCCACATGGCATTTCATTATAACTTGAACCTCTCACTTAGTAATAAAGATGTGAAGAATAACAAGTAACAAACTTTGAGTTTAAAACTAATATTTAAGCAAGGCAAGAATTTAAAGGGACTTTGTGCTCAGATAATTAGTTGTCCGTGACTTGCCGACTTAGACGTGCTTTGTTTGAGGAATTTTCAGAAAGACAAAGCCAGCAGCATAGAGCCCCAGATGCCTAATCACAGCAGGGGTGCACCTGGATCTTAGAAGAAAAGAGAGAACAAAAAAAGAACAAAAGGGATTCGAAGACTTTCTTTGTCCACATGACCAGAGTCAACTGAGTAGGGCCAATAATAAGTGCTCAAATCCAATGAATTCGAAATATGATTTTAAGGATGTTTTATGTAGCAAATGAGTACATGAGCTCATCATTCTCATATATGAAAAATAATATCAACACAAAAAGGAGTGAATTCAAACTTGAATGTTCTGATGAGTTCAGAACATTGCTGGTGAATATCTGGTGCTGGCACCATCACATTTGTTTTCCCTGCCACTGCATTTAGCTTACCTGTGGTTCACACTAGCTACTACTCGAGGAGGAATGGAAATCCATTCTGGACTGTGATGAGTGAGCAAGCATTCTTTGCTTTTGCATGAAGCCTTTGTGACTCCAGACAACTGGGTACTTTGTTCTTCCGAAGAGGTATTTGATGACAGTCTCTGTTCCCACTCTACCCAAATCACTGTTGCCTTTGGAGATGATGTCTGTCCAGTGATTCTGTTGACCAACAGGACAAGCATTTTACGGCTGCTGCCCTATTGGTATTCAGCTCACCTACACTGACTTTCCTGGAGAAAAGATTTTACCGAATAATGTGAAGTCTTTCTGCCATAATGTTGTATACTATAGGGTGTAAATCCCAACTCTGCAATTTACCAGGTGTATGAATACAGAAATATGCTTACCCTCCTTGAATTTCAGTCTCTCACTTACAAAATGGGAATCATACCTATCTCACAAGACTGCTAAAGGTTGAGTGAGATTTGTTTGAAGATGAGAGGTTTAAAGTAACCTTCACTGAACTGGAACTGTTTAGTTTTCCAATAAAAATGAAAACAAATATCAAGAACCCAGTAAATGTTTGGTGTCTAGAGACCTGAGGTATACCATCCATGAGGATTCAGATTCTTTATATTTATGTATCATTGTTATAAGAAAAAAAATGGCACCTACGAACTTAACAGAAAAAAAAATGATGATAGATAGCATTGACCTTCTCCCAGGAAACTACTGATTTTCAGAACAGGCAGTTTCTAAAATTACATAAATATGCAGTGCATGTTGAAAAGTGTGAGGCTGTGTTTGTTTGATCAACATTTCATTTTCTCGTAGCTTCCATCTTTGTATTATTGCATGGTGTGCTCACTCCCTCAGCAGAAGAGGAAGGCTACTGGGATGTTGGTTATAATCGGCTGCTTAAGGTTCTTTGGAAGATCACATGCTTTACTTAATTAAATAATGTCCCAATTAATTGATTTGTTTGTAGACATTCTTAATTTAGTAAACGCTGAGCAGAATGCTAAAAATACCATTATATTTCTGACAGAGGCACCACTAAAGTCTGATAATTGATAGCTTTGCTGTTTTCTCTGATGGCCTGAAAAGCTTTTAAAGCTAAATTCTGTAATCATGTTCATCTTTGGAAATTAGTTTTGTGAAACCACACATTTAGTTCTTGCTGAGAAATCTCATTTTAGTCATTTTAACATAATTTATAATGCATAAACGAAATTAGCTTTTGTAGCTAAGCCAGCACATTTTTCTTTAATTTTTATCTCATCCTAATATATTTTTGACCTTGAAAACTGTAATGTCTGTTGGATATTGAAGCCTCTGAACAAAGAAAATCATTTCCATTCCATCACTATGGTTACACTTTCTTCGCTCTCCAGCACTGAACAGTGCTGAAAGTGTTGAATCTGGATTCCTCAGGAGGGCAAGGGGAACTTGATGTAATATCATTTAGTTCTGATTAAATAAACACATATACATAATGGAACCTAGGAAAGTAGCAAATTGCTTCACTCTGTTTACACTGCATAGGATATGACTGATAGTAAGGGGCAATATATCACCCAGGGTTATTTGCTTCAGGTTCTGTTGTGTTGGTTTTTTCCCTAGGCAATCACACATACACATTCGCCTCAAAAATCCCAGTCAAATGCCAGGCAGCTCCTCACACCTCCAGTAGTCCTGAAGTCGTGGCAGCTTCATCCTTTTCTAACAACAGAGAACTTTAAGTGTGAATCATACAGCTCCCCATCCACCAGAGACATGATTCAAATCGACCTCCAACCTGTCTTTCACTATCTTTAAAGGGCTTTGGCTGACCTACAAACAGAAGACAAGAACTTGAGCATTCAAACAAATGCTATATCCGCTGCCTCTGATAGAAAAAATACTCTTGTTACAGATGACACATTTGGTAAACTTCTTTGAATTTATTTTACTATACAGCCGGCCCACAGCAGTAACTACTATAGGCTTTCTGTTCCTTCTTCTTCTTAGAAGTTCATGAATCAAAGGCAGTCTGAAGAAAGCTGCTGGCAACTGGTGAGTATCTGCAAGGGGTCATCCTGTTTTTTAAAAGAATATCCAATCAGTACTGTAACATATTAAATTATATGAGCACAAATGACATGTCTCAGTTCTATCATTTACATTCACACAGACTTCCCACTAGCTGGGTTGGATTGTACAATAGCTATTAATTTCAGCAGTATATAAAAAAGAAAAGAAAGAAAAACAGGGGACATAAAATAAGTTAAAACTCATCTTGTAAAGTTTTCAGCTACAGAGACAGCAATATTCACTTCTGTGGTGTCCCCCTCCCCATAGTTAGTAAAAGATAAATGTGTATGGTGTAGCAGAATAGGTAGATGACTAAGTTCACTGTTTTATATGGTTTAACATTGTTTTGATACTCAGACATAGCACATAGAATCTGATAGCTCCAGCTGAGAGAAGGCTGCCCCATACATGGGGTTGTATACCAAAGCATGCTGAGCTACACTGGAGCTAGAAGGGACAGCCAATATGTGGCAAACCGAGTATAGTTAGCTAGGTTTCCTGGACACTCTATGGATGGCTGTTTGTGTAATGCTGTGGACTCCCACACACAGGAGTTCATTGTCTGGGTGCTGGTTCTCAGATAATGAGGGCTGATCCTTAGCATCTCAGAATGTGAGAACATGATAAGGGAAGTGGTTGGATTGCGCAGTTCATCAGTTATTAAGGGTCACTGTCTTGCTTCTATCAAGAGCGTCAAAACTGCATCAAGGCAACATTTTTCAACAGTCTATTATATTTGCCTGACCATAAAAGGAAAGAAGCTAGTTAAAGTGCAGGAAAGCACCATGAATCTCTTAAAAGCAACTAAAATGTTAATGAAGTATGACAGGGAGTGCTTAACAAAAGCTGTGCTGGTCTTTACTTATACAAACTATAGCCATAACTGTACAAAGATTTATTAGAAGTCATTTGGGCCCAGATAGTCCAGTGGACTAGAGCACCTGCTTAGGCAGAAGCAGGGACCAGGGATCGATCCCCAGTGTGCAGTGCCAGCCCCACCCCCGAGGCTCCTGGAGATGGTGACAGAGACTGGCCATGTTGGTGGTGCCTGAAATCCCAGCGTTTGGGAGGTTGAAAACAGGAGAATGAGTACAGGTCCAGTGAGACCCTGTAGACCCTGTAATGTATATGTCATTTGGGAGTGATAATCAAGTTTTAATCACTTAGTTGTAGTATATACAAGACCAAAGAAAGTCACCATATTTTTATAAACCTCAAATGGCATCCTATTGAGTAACAGGATCAATTCTGTACTGGACTAAGGTCTTCTCATCTCTATTTTTAAGGCAATTGCCTGTGCATACTCAGTACAAAATGCCATCATACTTCATCAGAGGTAGAAACTTAAAGCCAGCTGCGGTAAGCAGATAGCAGTCGTCAAAATATATTCCCATGTTGTTCCCTGCCCTTAACACAGGGAAATTATTCAGTTGAGCCAAGAAAAAAGGAAAGGTCCTTTAAGAAGGGGAAGACAGATTAGTCCCTCAGAATGATGAGATGTAAGAAGGACTCAAAACATCACCGCAGGCTTTGATGCTGGAGGATAGAAGTCATGCCCCAGGGCTGCAAGCAGACTTCGAGCCTGCCAAAAGCAAAGCAGAAGGGGCTCCACACTGACCCTTCCAGAGAGAGAGGTACAGGGCTCTACTGACACCTTAGTATTCATACAATAGCACTCTCGTTGGACTTCCAAACTATAAGATAATAAACTGCCACTATACTTGTGGCAATTGATTACAAAAGCTAATAAGAAAAGCCATCTCAAAGTATAAAGCCACTTTTCTTTGGTTCTATAATTCCTAACATACATTTTCTTTTACTAAGAAGATAGATTCTCAGTGATTTATCTAGGAATCACTGCTTTTTGCTTTTATTAAAATATATACCGATTTTATATACAATATATGCCATCATTTTCTTGGCATTTTCTCATCAATATACCATAATTCATTCCTCAATGATCACCTGTCTTCAATATTTGTGTTTAAAAACAAATGTTAACCCCTATATTACTCAGTTTCCCATCACTGGGACATGGTATCTGACACCCACCATTTACCGAGTCAGAGGTTTAATTTGACTTACAGTTACAGGGAACTCAGTCTACATTCAGCTGGTTCTAAGGCAGAAACATTATTACAGCAGGGTAACATGAAGCAAACAGGCCTAGTTCACAGAAGCCAGGAAGTGGAGCAGAGCAACAGTGCCAAAGAGGAAGGTGCCAGGGACCCCATGTAGTGCCCAAGATCATGCCTCCTGCCCATATGCACCCAGAACCGTGCTTTACTCTCCCTGAGCAGCTCGCAAGCCAATCTAGTTGACACTTTGTTTGGTTTTTCAGAAAGTAACAATGGGACCATAAGAAGCTTGACTCCTAGGCTGCAGTATGGATTTTGAGAACATTACTTCTAATGTCAAATAATACTTAATGAACATAGCCATGCACTGTGAACCTCAAAATCTTAATTATTTCCCTTTCTGTCCTTGTCTTCATTCTTGTGTACTCAAAGGAATATACTTCTGCCTGATCCTCTTTTTGGAAATAAACATTAGACTTTATACAGCGTTTTAAATGAAACACAAAAACAGGGAGTAACACCGAAGTTGTCTGTGGTCAGAGATAAAAAGTTCAAAAAGTACATGCCAGTAACTAGAAAAGTACAAGGTGGTTGAGTTTTCATAGCATGACTCCTTCATGGGCAGTATCCTAGCTAACCAAAGGTGGTTATCAAGCTGATATGCAGGTGTCAGAAGGTGCAGAGCCTAGAGAGCTGATCACCGAGTGAAGATCAAGACCAAACTGGTGATCAGGCTCAGCTTCCCTCCTGAGTAACACTAGGGAGGCTTCCTATAGGCTTCATATGTGTGTGTGTGTGTGTGTGTGTGTGTGTGTGTGTGTGTGTGTGTGTGTATGTGTGTGTGTATGTGTGTGTGTGTGTGTGTGTGTGTGTTTTTTCAACTTTGCTTTGTTGTTACCATGAAATCAAAATGCTTCTCTGTTTTGGAGGCATCCCTCCTTGTCCCTCTACTCCCCACTGGTTTCCCGTAATGGAGTTTGTATTCTTTGATCTGTCTCTTCAGATCTTTTTCTTTCTGAGTTCAGACAGTTTGAAAATCTGATTTCCCCTCCTTTTTCTCTCTTATCCTTCTAATCTGTTCTTTAAATGTCAGATTAAGTCAAGGGTCTTTCCACTTTTTATATTGACTTGGTATATTGGGCTTTCTTTTTTTTTTTTTTTTTTTCTTGAATGGAAATGTTCTTTAAAAATTCACTGGGCTTTGTTTTTATTTGTGTTGTTCTTTTCAGTAACAGAGCTTTGTGTCTTAGAGAAAGCATAGTGATATAAATTCTCTGGAGAAGCAAATGTATAACATCTCTCAGCATCTATTCATTGCACAACTACTGTGGCACATGGTAACTTCAAGGAGAAAAGACAAGTAATTTCTCTAATTGCTCAGAGTCAAGGTACACAGCACTGTGTGATGCTTCTTCTCTGCTATCACACCAGTATTCTGGAGCACTCAACAGTGTATTTCAGCCTACAGGTCCTAAGCAGAAACACAACTAGGAGAAGGGTAAACACACAGGCACACATTCCATTAGTGGCCCACAGATACCTGAACTACACTCCTGAGTGAAAACAGAGGAGATTACATAAAGCATGGTAGATAATATCCTCTCAGAAATCACGCTCACCATATCTTTGAAAGTTCCTTAAAGACAATGAAAATTCCACCCAAAAAGAGATTTAAGGAGGTTGAAATAGAATCAAGTGCATTCCATGTACATACAAATCTAAATTTACAAGCAAAGAATTTCTAATTCATGGTGATAAACCTTAATTTTTGTTAAGTTGATCTTAGAGAAAGCTAAACTAGGAAACCGTTATTCTTTCCATATATTTGTTTTGGGGGTTTATTTTTCAATCTTTCTCTTAGAAAACTATGTTAATCATATAAAGGTCATGTGCAGCACCTTTCTTTATCTCATATGACCTTATATAAATCAGTCAGAAACCGAGGCTGTTCTACCTTAACAATACCCAAATCCAACCCTTCCTTGTGATTGCTGAGCACACATCAGGTTAATCCCTTTGTAGACTGATCCGTGTTTGCAATCTCCCAAAAGCTAAAAAAAAGAGGGATATAGAATGATTTCAGGGCTCCAGTGGATCAAAGTCCTCCTATAGAATGAGATATTTTCTTGATGCTAAGTCAAAGACTTTCTCTGATTGGCTCATGTTTATTCAGCTATCAGAAGAAGGGAGGGGAATACTCAAGAAGGGCAGAATCATTCAAGGACTGTTCCAAGTAGGGTACTAAGTTAATCCAACCAGGGGTGGCTGTCCAAGGCTGCAGTCTTTATCTAGTTGACTTTGGACCCAGAAGTACCTAGCCGTGACCTTATCCTTTTGCGGCTTCCTGGCTTCACTAACATTACGGGCCTCCGTGGAGATCCGTGACTCACAGCGGTTCACTTACTATGAGTCCATTGGCCATCCCCAGCCTAGGAGCCCAGGTCTTGGACAGACTCACAAGTAAACAAGGAAAGCCAGTTGGTTAATTTAAGTCCCGCTCAGGCCTGCTTCATAGTCCAGCAAACGTAGTCTTATTTTATGAATGTAAGACATTCTCTTGGAAGTCACTTGACTTGAGTTCCAATTATTATTAAAAAGTTAGCTATGAACATTTTCAGATGGATCTATGTTTTCCTTTATCTTGAGTAAATATGTGGGAGTAGAATTATTGGTTGCAAAGCAGGCACATGTTTTAACTCAAAAGAAATTGCCACTATCCAAGCTGGTTGCACCATTTCATGTACTGCCCGAAGCATTTCCAAGTTCTCTCTCCTCCACATCCTCACCCAACATTTGATGTTCTCAGGCATTCTAAATGTTCTCTAATGACTAGTAACTTTGTGCAATATTTCCATTGCTTAACCGACCATTTATATATTTCCTTGTATAACCATCTCATTTATTATTGAGATGTCTTTTTATTATTGGAGTAGTCTTTATATACTTTGCATACAAGCCTTTTGTCACAGATATGTATTATGAATACCAGATCCTATACTGCACTATGTTTTTTTCTTAATAAATATTTCCAATGAGTTGAACTTTTTATTTTATTTTTTTTTCTCTTTTTGTACATTTGGTACAGGGTCTCACTATACAGCTCAGACTCATAGTGATCCTCCTGTCTTCAGTCTCCCCAGTGCTGGGATTATAGGTGTGGCATGTGCCACCATGACTGGACTCCATCACTGGCTCAGTATGCCCCAGGGCAGAGCCAGTGTGGCATGTGGACTGGGGATCAAACCCTGGTACCTGTGCCTGCCTAAGTAGGCACTTAATCTGCTGAGCTATCTCACCTGCCCCTGAAGTTTTTGATTTGGAATAAAGATATATAATTTTTTTCTGTTATGATCAGTGTTTTATAAAAATGCTTTATCTGCCTTAGAGTTATAAAACTATTCTCTTATGTGATCCTTCTGAAAACCTTATATTTGTAACTTTCATGTTAAATTCATAGCTCATGATCAAATAAGTTTTGAGTAAGGTTGCTAAGTAAAGGCTGAGGGTTGTTTTGTTTTGTTTTGTTTTGACTTAGTTTTTATAAGACTATAAGTACCAGTGATTCTGTAGCATTTCTTGAAATGAAATGGACACTTTGTCAAAAATCACATTAACTATATAAGTACTGTTTTATTTCTGAACCTTATTCTCCCCCATTGAATTTAATAGACCTGTCTTTAGGTTGTATCACACTGTTTTGATTACTGGTTTGAGAAATGTGTTTCTCCTATTCAAGATTACTTTGACCATTTTAGATTCTTTTCATCATCAGATAATTTGGGGTGATCATTTTTGATGCTGGGGATTGAACTCAGGGCTTTCGGCACACTGGGCTTTGCAACCACAGAGCTATAACTCCAAGCCTCCTATTAGAATTGAAACCAAAGCAGATTGCTGCTTTGGATAGTTACATTGCATTGAAATTATAGAGATAATGGTGGGTAACTGACAGATTAACATAGTTCATTCTGAATATGGCATATTATTCATTTATATAGATTTTCTATAATTTGGTTCAGCAAAATTTTTAATTTTCAGTAGGAAATTCTTACATGTGTTTCAATTTATTTTTAATTGTCTAATGTTTGGATGTTATCATAAACTGCTCTTGGTTCACATGTGTTCAGAGGTGGGACTTTGTACACTTACAGTAAATTAATTGTCTGTCTGTCTGTCTGTCTGTCTCTGTCTGTCTGTCTGTCTGTCTGTCTCTCTCTCTCTCTCTCCTTCTCCCCTATCTTTCTCTGGTCATGAACTGGTGGTGCAGCTTTGCCTCTGCTCCATCCCTCTACTAGGGCTCTACTAGGATATTTCTACCTTAGAGACACCCAGCCATGGACTGAGAACTCTGAAATATGAACAAAAACATCCTTCAGGTTTTCAGTTACTCATGCCAAATACCCCATTCCAATAACAGAACTGAAACTGGTGCCTATATGCTCCACTCTAGCCTATGTCACTGCTAAATTCAAGTGTTATTCTCCGGATTATTCTGAGTAGGACGCCTAAAATTTATATATATAGACATTTTTTTCTCTTTGCTTGCTTTACTTTATTGTTCTAGCCACAACATTCAGCAAAATGAGAAGGCTTCTTAGAGCTGTTCTGATTATAGGCAAAACAATCCAGGATTTACTATTAAATATGCTAGCTGCTGTTTCTACCAAGTTGGGACAGCTCCCACTATAGATATTTTGCTGAGAGTTTTTATTATAAATAGATGCTGAATTTTATTTTTTCTACATATATATGATACGATCATATAGTTTCTCTTCTTAGTTTGTTATGTGGCATATCAGTTGACTTTCAAATGCTGAAATAGGGGCCAGTAAGATAGCTCAGTGGTCTAAAGCACCTGCTTAGGCAAGCTTAGACAACTGCAAAGACCCCAATTAGATCCCCGGCACCACATACTGTGCCAGCCCCACCCCTAGGGCAGACAGAGCCAGCCATAATATAAATAAATAAATAAATAAATAAATAAATAAATAAATAAATAAAGTTTTCAAAGAGAGAGATTGTAGGAGGAGAGCTATGTTTAAAAAAAAACATCAAATGCTGAAATAATCTTGCATTCAATTGTAAGATAAATTGCACTTTGTCATGATGTGCTATTCTGTTATATATTTTTAGGCTCAATTGCCAATATTTGTCAAGATTTCTCCACCATTTCAGTAGCAATGAGTGATACTGAGGGGGGGCATCAAGGTTGCTAGCTTTATGAGTTTGAGAATCACTTCCTTCTCCTTTGTCTGAGGTGTGTATAAAATGATTACTATTATTTTCCTAAAAGTAGGACAAGCTGGGTGCAGTAGTGTACTCCTATAATCCCATCCCTCTGAAGACTAAGGCAGGAAGATCACAAGATTAGGCAGAGCCTGGATGACTGAATAATTTAAAAAGCCCTAACTCAAAATGAAATATAAGGGCCAGGGAAATAGCTCAGGGGCACAATTGCCTGCCTGGCAAGTGCAAGGTCCTGAGTTCAATCCCCAGTTCTACAAAACTAACTAACTAACTAAATAAATAAATAAATAAATAAATAAATAAAAATGAACTGAGAATGTGGCTTAGCGTGAAGATCTTGGGTTGAATCCCCAATACTGAGAAAAAAGAAAATAAAAATAAGAAACAGTGAACTAAAACTTTCAGTCGAACAACCTGATATGAAATTTCACTTTTGGAAGATTTTAAATTACAAATTCCATTTCTTCAGTCATTAACTATTATTCAGAAGAAGTTGTTGAATTTTTTCTCACAAAAGTTATTCATAGTATTTTCATGTGATCAGCACCTGTAGTGATGGCCACTTTTACAAATATTGTATTGCTAATTTGTATGATCTGTTTTAAACATTATCAGTATATCTAGGGCAACTCTTTTCTTTTTTTTTTTTTTT
>PVJA010003231.1:0-97574 GCA_004027025.1 Myocastor coypus
AAAAAAAAAAAAAAAAAAAAAAAAAAAAAAAAAAAAAAAAAAAAAAAAAAAAAAAAAAAAAAAAAAAAAAAAAAAAAAAAAAAAAAAAAAAAAAAAAAAAAAAAAAAAAAAAAAGACCATACAGGATTCAGCACAACAGAATACGTAATGCAGTCACAAATCCCAACACATGCAGACATATTGTCTGTGGCAAAGAGGCCAAAGGTGTACCCTGGAAGAAAGATAGCCTCATTACTAAATAACATTGTAAAAACTCTTTACACGCCAATGACTGCATCCTTGTGTGTCACCATGCACGAAAGTAAAGTCAAAATGCATCAAAGAGCTAACTACTAAAGCAAGGGCCACCGGTCCCACTAACTAACTAACTAACTAAATAACTAAGTAAATAAATAAATAAATAAATAAATCAAGGGCAGAACAAATAGCTCACCAGATTAAAGCACCTGCACGTGTGATCCCAAGGGCTGCTGTGTCGGTCCCGCCCAGGGGGTGCACTGCGAGGAGACTGGACGTGGCGGCTTGTACATGTAATCTCAGCTCTTGGGAGCATATAAACACGCAGATCACTATGAATCCAATCTAGTAGTGAGACTCTGAATACCCTGTAGACCCTTCCCTAAAACATAAATAAAGAAATATTACCCATATACTTGTATCATCTATTATGACTATACCAAGTTTATTTGTATCCCAGTAGTACTATATTTTAGCTCTATAAATTCTATGGAGGTCTTTCACATCCACCATGCCTCTATTATGTGTGAACACTGACTGCTGTAATTTCTAGGGTACATGAACGTAGGTATAAAAACTAATTTCACGACCTGCTCAAGTTCATCTTTTCATTAGTGGATTTGCTTCTCTTAAATTTTCTTTGTCTATGAGTGTGCTTTCAGATTCTTTGCTTGCCTAAGAATATTTTATATTCCAAATGTGAAGTTCATATTATAGCCTTCTGTAGAGAAGGCACTCTAAAAGGTTCTTGATGTTTAAAAATGTAGACATTTAAAATGAAATCAATTATTATGAAAGCTACTTTTAAGTGGTCTTATCCTGTATGAAAGCACGCTGGAGTCTTGAGATAATACTGCCTACTATTGCCCGGATATCTTTTTGAGTACTCTAGCAGTTGTCTAAATTTTATTATTTTCCCTCTGACCTGTAGAAAATCAGGCTGATCCCTGCCCCATGGCCTCCTCAGAAGTTGCTCCTGTTGTGCCGCTCTGATGACTCTCATGCTCTGAGGTGTGCCCTGAGCGCACACTTGTCCATGGCTCCGCTGAGGTCCACAGACTGCTGTGTGCATCTCAGGAGGTGTCTCCTCCCTGATCTGCTGCTTGGTCAGCAGTAGCTGCTTTGCGAGTTCACTTTCCAGCTCGGCCTCACCAGTCCACTGAGAGCAGGGGTCCACACCCCTTCTTTCCTTCTCCAGGGATCACAGCTAACCCTAAGGATTATCTGGGGCAACATAGGGCCCACTACATTTACTTTTTATCTCCCAAATACTGGCGCCCCCTGATGTCTTAAAACTGTGTTTCCATTTATTATTGTGTCACTCTCCATTCATACAGAACAACAACAGCAATTAAAAAAAAAAAAAAATCCATGGTACTCCTCTTTGAGAAATGTGTGCTAAATTCAAAAGTAGCATTTAAAGCACTGACAACTTTGCAGTTGTTATTTGCCCATTTATATTGGTCATATAGAACAAAATACATTTGTAGGTTATACATGTCTTATCTGAAATGCTTGGGATCAGAAATACCTCAGGATTCTGATTCTGTGAGATTTGGGAACATTTGCATGGAAACTATGAGCTATCTTGGGAGTGAAAGATTTTTTCAATGCTGGAAATGACTTTATGTTTCGTACATACCTTAGACACAGCCTGAAGAGCATTTTAGGCCGTATTTCAGTGTGCTGTGTTCTGACTGCAGCCCATCTCTGGTGGCCAGGTACAGAATTTCTCATCGGCAGCATTATTTTAGCACTGGAAAACTATGGACTTTCACTGGTTGTAGTGGTTACATTTTTGGATTAGGCATCTTCAAACTGCATTGGTTTTCTGAAATATCTTTCTTCATATAAATATTGCCATTGACCTGGACTTTATTGAATCTTCAAAAAAATAAAGACATCATATAACTTTAATCAATTTGTTGCAGTGAAAAACTGATTATCTTCAGCTTCATCAAGTTGCAAAACTCAGATGAAAGATCCGAGAACCAATATTTTTATTTTTGACATGTTTATAAGATTTAGTTGCCTCTAGCAGTCTTTTAGTACAGAAAATAAAAACTGAGGGTACGTACAAAGTTTGCTGTTTCAGCTATTCTTTTTGATACTAAATTTATTCTATCTATAGTACTGGAATGTAAATGAGTTTTTAAAGATAATGTAACAATAAACCAGTAAACATAACAAAGAATCATAGATGATTGTGCTGCCTAGGTCTCCACAGAGGAAAACGATCAGAGAAAAATCTGTGCGCCTCAGGTTCAGCTGGTGCACAGGCCCCAGGAGAGATGAACCTCTGCCCTGAGGCTTTGGAGGATCCAGTGCTGCTCAGCTGGAAATGCAGGCTGTGCAATCGGAAGGTCCAGGACACTGCCCCTGCACCCAGGACAGGCCTGCACGCTCTCTGGAGAGGAGCTGTGAGTCTCTTGGGAGCTGAAGAATCCACAGCCCGAGCTGCTACGCAAGGGAAGCTCAAGGAGTAGTGGGACAAGACTGGTGCTCTTCACAGTGCCGCATCCTTCTCTATCTGGTCCTGAGCCTTCAGGGATGAGCGCCCCACACGCAGGAGGCCTCCCCATGAAGATGATGCGCTGCCCTGATTGCCGGTCTCCTCGGCAAACACCCCCAGCACACCCATGCATGCACTACAATCAGTCAAGTTGACTTGTTTCCATTAATGACCCCAAAGTGTACTCATTCCAGCCTTCGATCAAATGACTTGAGATACCATCTACTTATAAATTCTAACAAGTACGTACACTTTTTACTTTTGCAATCTATTGCATTAATGATGGCTTAATTCTCAAGTAGGTAAAGAAACATTGACATTTTCTAGAGATTAAGATATGAAAGTAAAAATTGTAATGGTTTTCAGAGAAGTTATACCCAATGAAATACTTTGAAATTCAAGTGAAGAAATCCTGTTTCCACAGTCTTTATATACAAGTTTTGCATTATCATTTACACACTTTGTCCTACTTGTGCAAACACTAACTTATATCTATTTTTTGTGTGTGAAACCAAAAAGGACAACATTTTAGCTCACAACCTCAACAATATAAATTTGATTCAATTATGTCATTGCTAACTCACTTATTTAGTTCTTTCACATAACCTATTAATATTATCAGATGTTTTTCCCACATCTAACCCTAGGGAGTCTAAAATATTTTTAGATTATTGAACAAAAATAACAGATAGTGCATCATTCAGATACTATCGCTTACCAGTGGTTAAAATTACTTTAGTTCTGTCTATAGTTCTAAATATCTATAAAAGAAATTTCAGCTTTGTTTAAAGAAAACACTGATATAGGGAGTTTTTGATTTGCAGAGTTAAGAAAATAAATTGGTAGCAGTAGGAGGGCAAAGTTTATCTAAGATAATAGCATCATTTAGATATCAGCAGGAGGACAGCCAGAAGTTATTGGCTAATAAATATAAAATCATGCCAGAAGAGAGGGCCAGACAAAGTGGTAAAATATTATCAGAAGATAGTTATTCTAAACTTCAGCACACATAAATAACAGATAATCATTATAGCTGTACCTAGCAGTTCCTTATTAAAAGCCTAATATTCAAACTTGATTACAATGAAAGATATTCTATAGTATACAAATAATGCCTATAATGACTATTTCAATTTATGCATCTTACTGGTATTATAAACCGAAAGGCATTGAAAACTGTGGTCCCACCTGCTTCTATCTATTCCAGCAAGGCCATAATAGAAAACATTCAGGACATGGGAAATACTGTATTGCTGCTCATACTTATCATAATCCTAACCAATTTATAAGTCAGTAACATTATTTTATACAGTATGCTCTGTAGTTGTCAATAATCAAGTGTGTATGCATTTAAAGTATCTTAAGATTATATGTAAAGTACTCCCATGTATGTTTAGAAGGTACAGATAATCATAACAGGAAACCATGTAATTATATGAAAAATACTATAAGAAACAGGAGACAAATGACATTCACAATTGACCTGGTGGATAAGACTTAATGTTCATGGGGTTTTGTAGAAAACATGATATGATTTGACTCAGTCTTGGTCTAAGTACCTTTCTTTCTGATCAACTTACTGATGTTCAAAACTTTTTTTTAGTAATTTTAATTTTAAAAGTTTATTTTGATAACAAATCATCATCCTCACTTTGGACTTCTTCTGGCTTCCTGTTCTTGTTTAACACAGCTGCTGTAACCAGTTGAAAGTCTACTCTCCTGAATCTGTTCTCTGCCACGGTTGCCTTCCTGTTCATTTCCTGAGTTTCTCAAGATCCACGCATGGAGCAGAAGAGTCACTGAAGCTGGAATGATGGGGCAACCAGCACCGAAATGGGCTGCAGTGGTGACTTCTTTGAGCCTGTTCTCCTCCAGCCAAGATGGGATTCTACAAAATCAATTCATGTACTCAACGTATAGATTATTTGGGACTCAGCAAGACTTACTGAGTCACAGGTGGCATAAAAGCAAGAGAGAAGAATTATTGATTGTTTTTTTTCAGGACTGGGGTTCGAACTCATGACCTTGCACTTGCCTAGCAGGTCCTTGTGCCACGGAGCCATCTCCCCAGCATTATTGATTTTTATAGTAAATTAACAATGGCTCTTAGCTCCGCAGAGATTCTGAAACTAAACTGAAGATGGTGTGAGGATGCTTATCATTTTTCGTCTTTGCTTCAATAATTTAACATGTTCCTGAAACATTATAATGCGTTAATATTAGTTAGAAAAAATTGTTCATAAATATCAGGAACTTTTTTTTCCATTAACACCCTCTATTTTTTTTTCCTTTACAAGTAGGTATGCAGAATTCAGATAAATTTAGGAGGAAAATAATAAATGTTTGGAGAAGTAAAAATTAGCCTAGAAAAATAATAGAAAAATAGGCATTTAGAAAATTAGCTATCAAAAACTTCTGCTATAAGTTATGCCAGGCATGATAAACTAAAAACTAATTCCAGAACGTTTGATTTCTCAATGTTTGAACATGTTACTCACCCAGTTAGTGGACTCTAGCAAGCAGTTTGACTTGCTTTTATTTGTTTTTCCTTTTTGGAGTTTTTAGTGACCTGCATGGTCTGCAGCTGCATTGAGAACCCATTTCAGAACACGGAAGTGACATCTTCAAGTGACCAATGCAAGTGATTGCAGATTTATATCCAAGGAAGAAAGGAGCTATGCATGAAAACCCCGTCACAAGTCACGTGTGATTCTGTGTGACAGGAAGGCCAGGTCCTGAACAGGTAGTGTACCCTGACATTACCAGGAAGTATTTGCATGCGTAAACTTTTCTGGTTCTCCTGGGCATTATCTGCGTGGAAACAACTAAGGTTGTTCCTTCGTTTCCACTCTCTTACTCCCTATGTCCCAGAAAACATAGGAAAGTAAAGATGTAAGTTAAGGAGCTAATTAGATTCTCCTGTTCCTTTTTCATTACTTTTAATAACAATATGATAGTTTCACAACACATTAATAGTACATTCGCAATAATTGACACATTGCATATTGTTGTCCACATAGTAGTCATACAGAGCACAAGGTGTAGACATAATCGGTAGAGATCATTTATTTATCTCTAAATATTTTAGGTTTGAAAAATATATTGGATTCAAATGCATCTACCTAAGAATTGTTCTAATTTGTCCTTGCACCTGCCTCTCCCATTAATGAAGGAGTAATCATTCTGGATTCGGTGCACAACAGCACTGAGTATTGTTTTAAAATATCCCTCAGACATAAGACTCCTATTTAGAATATATAAAGAAGTAGAAAATGTCAGGTCTCCACAACTCAAAGACCCAACCAAAAATGGGCATCTGAGATGAATATACACTTCGCAGGTGAAGATATGCAAATGACAAATAAATGAAAAAATATTCAACATCACTGGTCATTGAAGAAGTACAAACACTGAGATTCTGTCTAACCCCAGAAAGAATGGCTATCCTCAAGAAGCCAACCCATAACAAATTCTGGAGAAGCTGTGAGGAAAAAGGAACACTTCTCCACTATTGGTGGAAGTGCAAGCTGGTACAGTCATTATGGAAGTCAGTGTGGAGATTCCTTAAAAAGCTAGGACTATAGTTATCATTCAAGCCAGCCATTTCTCTCCGGAGCATTTTTCTAAAAGAACTGAAAACACCATACCATAGGGAAATATGTGCACCCATGTTTATAGCAGCACAAATTACCATAGCTGAATCGTGGAGACAAACCAAATGCCCATCAACATAGGAATGGACAAAATGATGTGATATTTTTACACAGTGGATTGTCACTCCACTATACAAAGATAATTTTGAGGCTTTTATGAGTAAGTGGATACAAGTGGAGACCATATTGTTAAGTGCAATAAATCAGATCCACATGTGCAAATAATGTATTATCTCAGTGTGAGGACCTGGGAGAATAAATAAAATCTGAAATGTACAGTAGGTACTATGAAAGGGATGGCATTGGTTCAGTGGAAAGGAAAACCTGGGATGAGGAAAAGGACAAAAGAAAACATAAGAAGCTATATTTATGTATCCATGTAGGGTTGTTTGGAAGTTATAGTGCTTGTTTTTGATCATCCTTTGAAAGCAGTAGTTAATATTTAAAGTTTTTCTTATTTTAAAAGGTCTTATAACTCTTGTCGTTATGTTTGCTTTTTTTAACCAATCTTGAAGGTTTTTACCTGGTAGCATAAACAACTAATTTGAAGATCATATGCAGTACAGCAACTATTGTTGAATACTTATTACTTGGTTTAATGAACTTTTGTGTTGTTTGTAATATTTTTTTCTAGTTTGTATTCCTTAAAAATACAAATATACAATATGTTATATAACAACCACTTTTCTATTCTTATGAAATTCTGCACCTTTTTTATTGCATTATATCATTTTTTGTCAATGTTCTTGTTAATTTTTTCTTTTCAGTTTAAAATGAAAAAGAATGGATAATAAAAATGGCTTCACTGTGTGTGAATGTGTGTATGTATGTGTCTGTGTGTTTGTGCTATGCTTTGTAGCATTGTGCAGTTTCCACAGTTTATGTTGGGGCTGACCCTGAGTGATAAACATCACAGTTTGTAAGACGGTTAGGAAGCATTCAACAGTTTCTTACGAGCGTTTGAAAGCCGGATCCGTAACACCAGCAGCCTAAATGCCATTTCTAAATGGAAACTCCATTTTATACTTTTTGCACTTCCCTCCTCACAGGCATTTATGTACAAATAAAATGTCCTCCAAAGAACGTTCAATGAAAACAATACATCTTTATTTGCTAATATAAATGTCAACATTGTCTAAAATTTTTAAAAATGATTTTATCACTCTTAAATTTTAAAAGTATGAAATGACACTTCCAAGGAATATAAAATAAAATCAATTAATCTTAAAACAATGACAACCAATAGAATTTAAAATCCCTTGTGTCAAGTATATAATATTTTATGCATCCACAGTATGAGCCCACTACTATAAATGGTAACTTTATTAAGACAGAAATAAATCTCACTGATTTGTTATGCAATGCAGGGACTTCACAAATTTTATATGATATGGTGTTCTGAAAAATATTTTGATGAATAACTTTTCTTATGTTACGGAACAGTTTTGAAATTGCCCAAAGTACAATCTGAAATCAAATTTAGGTGACATCAAAATTCATCCTTTTGGCTGTACTTGCATGATTTGTTGGTCTCAGTATTCCTCAGCGCCACGAGGAGCTCTGCGCGTCTGGAGATGGCAGACACAGCCATGCTGCGGAAATGTAATGCACCCTGCGGAGGGACGGGCCTCCCTTCCCTTCAGTGAAACACCGAATGGACCACACCTTGGCTGTGTGTGTTTCTCCCCGGTGGAGAGCGAGGGTTCAAAACATTGGACAGCACCTCAGAGGAGAGCATGTTCTTAGACCATGGGAATTTACAGAGAGAAAACAGTCTGAGTTGCGTGCAACCAGCTGACTGTCATTGGCGTCTGGGCGAAATGAACCAAGAGGCGGGTGGGTGCACGGTCCACGAGCAAACCTAAGATAAGAAAGAGCTCTGAATACCGGAAGATGAGATCAGCTGAGAAGCGCTTACGAGCAGAGCTGCGCTGACTCGAGGGAAGTGGGCGAGCCAGGAGATGCCCGCGCTGCCCACTTTGCCAGAGCGGCACTGGAGGCGGGTTCTGTCTCCTGCCCACAGCACTGCCCAGAGCACTGCCCCTCCCGACCTGCCTCACTCCCCAAAAATAATAATAAAATAAATAGAACACAATTCAATGAAATGAAATACAGAAAATGTTGACTCCTCTTTGTTTAGAAAATTAACACCAATTTCATTTATGTTTACGTATCAGGGCAAGATTGGCTTTGTGTAACTGCTTTTATCACATTCTATAGGGATTTATTAGAATACCAATGATTGATGGAAAATACCAATTCCGAGTTAAGCTTTTATCTTAGAACACGTCTGCAGAGCTCCTGCTCCAGCAGTCCCTACTTTATTTGCCCCCTTTCCTCACCCCAGCAGAGTGCTCATTCAGGAACAGTTGTCTCCAGGAAGCATGCTTCACAACCCGCATCGGAGATGGCTGACTATTACAACACAGAGAGGTGAAGCCATCATTCATATGTTAGTAGCTGCATTCTATTCCCAAATTTCCCATCTCATTCTATTAATTTTTAAGCCTTCCCCCAGGATGGATTAGAGCTTTATAAAACAGTTACCAATAATAAATCACATTGATAGGCTTACTATGGGGGCTCCCAGATTCCCTTTGCCTTTATTAAAGATGACTAAGAACTTTATTATCCACAAATTTATTTATTCAACATATAATTAGGTAAAATATTCTAGCATGTGTCCCTGATGGATGAGCTCATTTGAAACTACACTATGGTCGAGCAAGCTCTCTTATGTCTAATAAAAGATTTTCCTGGTGAATCTGCACAAGTTAGATGACCTAAATTTCTGGTTCTTCTCAAAGAAAAGTTGTGGCTAGAACAGATTGTCTTGTTCTTAACACTAACGACTTGAGCTTCTTCATTAGCAGCTGAATAGTGTGAATTTGTGAGTCTTTTTTACTGTATTTTGAAATTTTACGTTAAAACCATTTTAAAATGGAAATGAGGGCATTTACGGCAATCATAAAATATGAAAAAATTTCAAAACATCTTTGTTTTTATGGCATCATTGATTTATTGAGAGCAAAACACTCTGCATTTTCCACATATCCTTCCCCTGCAATTTACATAGAAATTTGTATTTATTATCTGCATGAAAGGTTTGTAAATGTTCTTTGATTGGCTTTTACATAAAATGTTAATTTTACATAAAATGTTAATTTTCTTAATACTTTCAATATCAATAGGACTGAGCTACTTTGTTGTGTTCCAAGAAGAACCAATTTTTAAGAACGAAGTTTCTAAATCATTTGTTTGGGGATGGTGAGATAGCTCAGCAGTGTAAAGTGCCTGCTTAGGCAAGCTTAGGCAACTACAGGGACTGCAGTTTGATACCTGGCACCACATGCTGCATCAGCCCCACCCCTAGTGCCTGCTGAGCCAGCCACATCATAAGTAAATAAATAAATTTTTAATAAATAAAGAAAGAAATAATTTGTTTGAAAGTCATTCTCATATTTATTCAATCTGCAAGTTAAAGCATGAGTCTAGAATGTCCCCTAAGGCCTCCTGTGTTCAATGGGATGGTTCTTCAAAGGCGATTGGACCATGGGACACCAGGGAAGACTTTTTCTTGGCAGGTAGAGCCTGGGCAGGACAGTGAGTCAGTGTCTAATCAATTTAAAATATGTTAAAGACAAGGGGTTGGGATATATTTAAAGAAAACCTAAGGGAATTGCATGGCGACATTGGACTGAGCAAGGAAGTGATTCTTTTTTTTTTTTTTTTTCCTTTTGGCATGACCCCAAAGCACACGTTATAAAAGCAAACGTTAACAAATAGGATCGCAATAAACTAAACGGTGTGCACAGCCGAGAAGTAAATCAGCAGACAGAAGATGCAATCTACCCGATCTGAGCAGACTTTGGCTTTGTCAGCGCTGAAGATGGATGCTGGGAATTTGCGTGTGAGGCAAGCATTGCGCCTGAGCACCAGGCAAGGGAAGATGTGTTTAATACCACTGGCCTAAATGCAGATTAAATATGGAAAGGGATAAAACCTTGCTCCCCTTGAAAAGAGTTTCAAGGTAACAAGTGCTGGTGAGTAGGGAGAAGAAAGGAAAATTTGTGCTCTTAGGGAGATCTTTTGTGCAAAGGAATACAGAAATTCTTAAAACTGTAAGCACACAACTAATGCATGGTGTAGAAGTTCTACTAAGTATGCATCTAAGGAAAGAAAATTGGCTTGTTGATGACGTGTTCACTAGAACAATATTTACAACAGCCAAAATTGGAAGCAGTTTTAGTTTTCATCAGTTTAACGGGTAAAGAAAAGGTTTAAAAAATGTGCAAAATACGTACAGTGCAGCATTGTTTGGCCACAGAAGAGAAAGAAATTCTGCCATTTAGGGCCACGTGGATTAGAACCTTGCATGAGGAAAGGTAGTCACAGAAGGTCACGTTCCGCATGACTGCACTCCTACGAGGCATAAATAACTGTTACAGAGCAGATGAGTGAAGAAGGATGGTTACAGAGGCCGGGTAAGCACGACAGAAGGCGGGAATGGCAGAGTGCTGGCCCGGGTAAACGGAGCTGCTATAGAAACAAGAGGATCTGCTGTGCCATTGCCTGGCACCATGGATGTGGCTAGCAAATGTGTGCAGCTCAAAAAGCTGAAATCAAATAATTTGAAAGGAGTAAACGTATCCAGAAATGGCGTTACACAGTTGGTATGTGTGTTGAAAGACCACGTTGTTCTTTCGTGTGCATCATTCGTGTGTTCTATTTATCACTTAAAGGAATGTAATATATGTAAAATACAGTAAGAGTAAGCCTATCTAAGAAATGAAAAGTAAATGCTTTTGTTGGAATCGATGGAAAACTTACTTAGTTGTATGAAATTAACTTAAACCACTCTCAGATGGATGTCTACAGATGACTCAGCAAAAAGCTCTTTCCTGTCATTGTTGTACGAACAGGAGGTTCAATAAATATATTGCTCGGTTATCATGTTTTGTGAAACAGTGTTAAGTTAAAGAAATCTATATTTCTTGACATTTCTTTGGGTATATAAAACCTCCTGCCTGGCAGAATTAAACTTGTTTTTAAAAGTTGGGCTAAATGAAGAACAACAACATTGTTTAATGGGTCACAGTGGAAAACAAGAGGTGAAAGATTGACACCTGAGGGGCGTCTCCTTTACTTCTTGTACACTTTTTAGATTTCAAATGTTCACGGTGCTACAGGCTTGTTTTCACTCTATCACATCAGAATAATGATTCTGGTAAATTTTCTTTCTCTTTCTCTACAATTAATTGTTCTCATAATTACGTGTCCCTTTATTACTTGAGATTAAAAAGAAATAACATGATGGAATAGCAAACAGAATCCTGAAAACTACACCCACGGTTTAGAGTCAGACATAGACATAGAGACAGAGACAGAGACAGAGACAGAGACATAGAGGCAGAGACAGTGACAGAGACATAGAGACAGAGACCTTGACAGAGACATTTTAATGTATTTGGTTGCTGCAGCTACACAGCTCAGACTTACAGTGAAACTCCTGCTTTCAGCCTCCCAAGTGCTGGGAATATAAGTATGCACCATATGCCCCAAACTCTGGCCAGTTTAGCCTATGCTACAGGTAGGGCTCACATGGCATGCGTTCCCTGAGATGGTACCACAGTCCCTACGCTTGCCTAAGCCTGCCTAAGCAGGCACTTTAGTTCACTGAGCTATCTCACTGGCCCCAAGGCTGATACACTGGTCAGGATCATTCCCAGAATAACAAGCCCCTATCTCTAGTGGTCTAGGGTTTCTATGGGATTAGCGAGCAGGGAGTACAGAGGCAGAATCTCTGTCAGCTGGGTGTTGATTCATACAGTTTGATCACATTGACCAGTCATGAATCACAGTGAGCAGCCATTTCTAAGAAACAATAGTAGCAGGAACTGCGACCAGAACTCTTACCTGGGCAGGGAACAAACTGCTATATGCTGGTGATATCTTCTGCTACACCAGCAAAAACTATCATGTGCACTATAGCTGGCTTCTGTTGTTAAGTAAAACTTTGCTATATCATAGACATCTTTGCAATATCAGGAAGCCATGCACTCAGGTGGCATTGTGTCTCATTTCCTTCTGACTGACTTTTGACCGAGAACTACTGTGATTATGTTATTCAATGTTTAATGATGCCATGTGCTGCATTGAGAATCACTTCCTGTACTGGCCATCCTACAAAGAGGGTCCTCATGATCCTCACCTCTTGGGAGCCATATTTCTGTGTCATTCCCTTTTATAATGTGTTAATATCAATCCTCTGTCATTTCAGAATACATAAGGGGATTGTTATGTCTCTACCCACGTTAGGTAATTTCTCTTCTGCTCTTCCTTTCACTCCTTGATCTGGAAGGCTGCATAAAGACAGGTGTCATGTTCTGGGGAAAGGATCCCAGAGTGAAGAATGGAGCCTTCTTCCTATAGCCAGGAGGTCACTGCTGTATGCAGTTAGCATCTATCTAGAAATAGATGTGACCACACAGGTGAGGCCCCAGGCAGGCATCTGTGGTTCTGGCCAGTATCTGATTCCAGCCTCTGGAATGACCCTTGGCTAGTGCTGTTCAGCTGAGCCATTCCAGTTGACAGCTCACAGAAATCCTGAGATGATAAGCTTCTGTTGCTTGCAGCCACTACATAAGGGAATGACTTTATTTCCAGTAGTAAACAACAAATGCACAATAAATTATATTCAGGTGTTTCTTTTAGCTGATGTCTGGAAACAGAAAAATTGTGATTGAGGAAAAGAAATAATTACAGAAGTTAATGAGCTAGATATGAATATATATTGCTTTATAAATACATATGAAACAGTACAGGCACAATGTCATATCAGTTTCTTTGATGGCTTATGAATCCAACCACCTGGTTCATGGTACACTTGGACAATTAAAACCGAATTCAATCACATGGTTTTCACTGTGTCACAACTTTACAATCATGATGAGAAGCTGTCCAGGCTGCATCTTTGGG
This sequence comes from Myocastor coypus, assembly GCA_004027025.1. NCBI lineage: Eukaryota > Metazoa > Chordata > Mammalia > Rodentia > Myocastoridae > Myocastor > Myocastor coypus. Next base: position 13,381 of record PVJA010003231.1, read on the forward strand.
GCCTTCAAAGTTATAAAACCCCAGTTGTGAATAAAAACATATAAAATGGAAGTTTCAAACTTAGTTACTGATTGGGACACAGAGTCTTTCTATGTTTGAGAGGGTGAAGTAAAACCTACAATTCTTGGCTCTAATTCTCCCAGTTCAGCCTTTGGTGTAGCTGGGACTGCATGGCATGTGAGTGCCACCATACTAAAGTCAGCCTGTGCCTGCCTTAGAACTGTGTGCTTATTAAGGACCACAAATGAAATGTTCTCTAAATACCTACATAACTTTATATTGTTGTTATTCTATAACAATATGATTGTCAAACGTGGTTTATCCATAGATAATATCTTATAAATATATTTTAAACTATAAATATTATTAGTTGAGAAATGTAAAGCTAATAAAATATAAACAATGCAAACCATATTTTGATCATGCTTAAATATATATCTATTTAGTTTCATGTCAAGCATGTTATGATATAACATAAGTTAATTGGTAATTATGTTTCTGTATGGAAGAAATATGAATTTAGTGAGATGCTTTCTTCTTGCTGTGGGAAAATCATAGCATTTTAAGAAACCCTGTATTGGGGAAATTCCAAGTGCCCCAGATCTGGCAATTATTTAATTTGGGAAATATGCATATGGCAGAGGATCCCTGCAACATTTGGCAGAGGTGAAGATGGACCCTTCTATCTCACATTCTGTTCCCATGCCACACTGCTTGGTCAGAACCACAATGGACCCAAACATACAGAACAATACATGCAAGGCGAGAATTAGTTCAAAGGCAGTTGTAGGGTGAGCAGAATTCACAACTGTTTTCCCAGTCAGTGGTATCTTGTTTTTGTGTGTAGTGCTGGTCTATAGTCACTTCGGGTCACTGTATGTCAGTCTGAGACTAACAGAGTGGAAACAACATATTTAAAATGAGTTATTGAGAAGAGAGCCATAGAGGGCTATTTCCAAAGGTGTGAGAGAGGAATTGAGGCTACGATTCCTGCTGCTGTGTAAACCGTGAATATTCCCCCAAAACAACAACCTGAAAACTCAACAGCTAAACCAAGACTTCTGGGGTGGGATCAGCTGAGGAGATAGCAGCGTGGGAGGTGTGGATGGCATGCCCGGGGAGGGGACCTTAATGGGAAAAGCAGGGTAGAGCCCTTCTTTGCAAGGACCGCACTCTTCTCAGGAGGATCAGTGGATGGTGAGTCCCTGTGTTATGGTTTATGTCTAGTTGTCCCCCCAAAGCCTCATGGAGTCATTGGGTGGAGACTTCTAGAGTTTGAGACTTGATCCATGATCCCTGGGATTACAGGTTTTAGTACTGATGGGATTATGGGTCAAAGTACTTCTGGGATTATGGGTGTAGTTTAGGGCAGGGGCTAAGGAGGAGAGCCTGAATGTAATATAAAGAGAGACAGAGACACAGACTTGAGCTGGAGCTGTTGCAGCTGCTCTGTTGCCCTGATTGATTGGCTACCTCTGCCGCCATTTTGTTGCTGTTCCGCCGCCATGAACTGTATGCTCTCTGCTCTGTTCCACTCAGCCTTGAGCCAGCCGAATATGGACTGAAACCTCCACAAACTGTGAGCTGAATAAACCTTTCCTTCCTTCATTTTGTTTGTCCCAGCAATGAGTAAAAAGTAACTAAGACACCCTGGCACCCTTTCTCCCCTCCCCTTCCATGACTATTGGGAAAACTTCAGGCGAGCAAGCACCAGCCTACCCAGCCAAAGGGCCTAGTGATCCTATTCCTGAAGGTAATGACCCCAGGGAATCATGGAGAATAAAGTGGGCAAACCCGAGAGGGCTGCAGTTGCACTGCGATGCTTGGTGTAGGGCCTTTGTGCTCCACATGCTTTGGGGGAGCAGGGAGTGCTCACCTTCTGAGGTTGTCAACTACTGCAGCATTGCTTTGAGCAAGAGGGTGTTCTGTACTTTTTCTTAGTTAACTACAACACCCAACTAAATGAATTCCATTTATACATTCTTATGTCTTTTTTTGGTGGGGGGGCACTTCTGATTACATGCACTGTGAGCGAGACAACATAGCCCTGGGGGGAATATTTGGTTATTCAGTTCTTCATTGGTAATGCAGCAGATACCCTGTCATTACACAAAAAGGCAGACTGCTAATGATCTCATTCTAACATTCTCACTCAAATTACTCCGTATTCAGGCCATGCCACTGATTAATTCTGTCATCCTACTGCCTGTGCAATTAATAAAATTATACAGAATAAATATACCAGATGTTATGAATTTTGATGTTGAATATTCATGTGCTATGAGACTATCTGAAGCAAATTTCAATTCCAGCAAAATATATATATATATATATATATATATATATATATATATATATATATATATATTTAATTCTAGTTGGCTATCAAAATTTGAAGTATTTCACCTTAATGCAGTATTTGTATAAAGTTTAGAAATGATGATACTTTTGATGTTTAAAAGTTCATCTTTTTCAGTCATTCAATCGAGAGGCTAAGCCCTTCTTTCAGTTTCATCTTTATATGTTGATGTCAGCTTCAGGAACTCAGGACTGTTTATAGTTTTTGTGGTTGTTCTTGTTTGGGGGAATATTCACGGTTTACACAGCCGCGGGTATCATAGCCTCTTAGGAGGCATCTGATGACTATTTGAATGAGTTCCATTTCCAAGTTACAAGATTTGAAGCGCCACAAGTACTACTGCCTACCGTGTTACAGAAATGATTTTGATGAAGTGTAGCAAAATTGAGGGGCGCTAGAGATGGGGCCATAGAGAACTGTGGAAAGGTATCTAGTGTTCATCACCTTTTTATTAAATGATGAAAAGCTGCTAATTTCCAGAGTTTACGTTTATATCCAGCATTTGTCACACATGTTATATCATATTCACAAAACACTTTATCAAAGCATGACATTTTACTTAGAAAAGCACACATGCAATCTTACACTGTATTTCACAAGAAAATTTTCAAAATTTAAGGAAAATATTGGAAAAGAGTTTATATCTGGTGTTAATTGTCCAGAAAACAATTTATCAGGTATAAAAAACAAAAAAATTGAGCCATCCCATTTGAGAAGAAAGAAAGCCAACAGGCCTTGGGATCATCATGTCTTGTGTGTGGGCATTGAAGTTTACTTAACATGTTTGGATGTTTTTAAGTAATAAAGATTAAAACCGAAATTTCTAGAAGAGGGAATGTCAGAAGTTTCTGGCACAGGCACTTGATTCTGAGAGTTATCTACATTTGCTCTGCTCTTTTTATTGTGTAGATGCCAAAATGAAATCAAAGTCCTTTCTAAATAGTCATTGTTTCCTCAGCTTTATCAGCATGTGGTTTTCTGGACAAGATGATAATTACATTTTCTCAGGTGTCAATGTAGCAGAAAACTAATAAGCGACAGAAGCAAGGCATTATGGGGGAGACATAGTGAAAAATGAATGCTGTTACTATTTTCAACCTCCCTGCTTTATTAACCTGGTATATTAAGGTCTAGTGTTTTAGAGAAAGTGCATTGAAAGAATCGATTAATTTGAAAATCTCCAATGTTATTGTGATTTTTAAATTTGGAAACAGGGGAACTGGGAAATATCTCCAAAGATACTCATAAATGCAGAAATCGATAACCACTGCTACCTTAAGAATCTATACTGTGTTCTTTTCCTTCACCATCTAATGAAATTTACATTGTTTCCAGCTTTAACTTTCTTCTCTGCTAACTTTCCTGGAGCCCTCTTTTTCTGTGTGATTTACTTATTTCTATCTCTACTCCTAGCCTTTGTCTGTTGAAGAATTCCTGCTGGAATCATGGAAAGATCATTTAGATTATAGTCTGGAAAGTAGTTTCTTTCTATTTTCTTTTCTTGTTAATCAACTTTATTACACAACTTGTAACAGTAAATTTTAACCCTAAAGGTACAAGCAATGTCAAATACATACAACCATGGATCCACTCCCATAATCAAGATATAAAGCTCATCTACCTATCCCAGAACATTCTGTTTTACTTTTTAGCATAATCTCTACCTCCATTCATAATGACAGCTAACTAGGTGACACCTGATCTGCTTTCTGTCAGTATAGACTACTTCGGAATTTTCTATCATTTTATGTAAATGGGAAAATAAATTTTGTGCCCCCTTGTGCCTGACTTACTCACTAAATCAACTCTTTTTATTTTATTATTATTATTTTTTTTGTCTTTTTTTGAGACAGGGTCTCACTATTCAGTTCAGGCTGGCCTTGAGCTCACTTTTGTAGCCCAGGCTGGTCTCGAACTCGCATCGATCCTCCTGCCTCAGCCTCCCAAGTGCTGGGATTACAGGTGTGCGCCACCACATCCGGCTTCAATCAACTCTTTAGGTTGAGATTTATCTGCTATGGTTCACAACAAGCCTGACTCACAAAACTCATACATTCAGAGGTGTGGATTTTATGGAAAAAAAAAACCCAGCATTTTCACATGTAAAATCGAAAAATGTGTTCACATGACTTTTACAAGTTGTGCTCTGCTCCATGAGGGAATCACTTGGCTCCTCTGCATGTATTACTGTTGTGTGCACCTCTGTGCTCACAGTTAGTGCTCTGCTCATTGTGCCTGGCCTGTGTGTTATTTACAGCAGATAACACCAAGGCTGCTCACAGCTACTGTCCCCATAAATTCCAAGGGCTGACTTCATTCAAAGAGATAGGAAATGGACCTCTCAAGGTCATGCTGTTGGAAAAAGAGAATCCCGATATAGGAAACATTTGACCAAAGGTTGCGGTATAGTTTATTCCAGCAAAGAATTTAACAACCATTCCCAGTAGTTCTGTAAACCTGCTTTTCACTAAAATGGAACTATTGTAGTCTCAAACAACTGAGCAGCACAGTAGCTGAAGCTTAATTTCCAGCTCACTGGGCAGGAACTTAGGAAGAGTTGCTGTTTGAGTGTACACAATTATACCTTTCCATGTTCATTACAGATTAAGGCATCAGACCGGGCTAGCAATGGAAATAAGCCTGAAAATTTCTTCTTGATTCAAAATTGGGATATTTAGTTATATGACTCTTTCCAACTGTACTTATTACTTTTATGGAAGAAATCAGAGGTTATCCAGTTGATTTTGATATGCAAAAACCACTAATAACTGAATGAAAATTTTAAAAATGAGGAAATCACATAAATTACAGCTATGAAATGCTGTTTTTCAAGTCACATCCTACTTTACAGTTCAATCTCATTCTGTAGAGACATATACCAACATGTGAGATTTTTTTGTCTTAATTATTTAGAAATGAGTTCGTTGAAATGCTATCACTTCACATTTTCGCTTGTGGAAGCTGATAGCATAAAAGGGAGGTCTCCAGATCCAGTGTGGCATTTCTGATGGGGTGGTCTACTTTTCTCCCCAGGCTGTTACTGACATTTAAAATTGGCTATGATATAATGTTCTTAGGGTTTCTTTTGTTTGTTTGTTTGTTTGTTTGTTTTGTTTTTGTATTTTAGGGAAGGGTCTATAGGGCATTCGGGGTCTCACTGCCAGATTGCACTAGTAGTGATCCACTTGTTTACAGCTTCCCAAGAGCTGGGATCGCAGTTATGCACCAACACACCTAGTCTCAATTACTGTCTCAGCGCACCCCAGGAGTGGAGCCAGCCCCATAGGCCTGGGTGTAGAATCCCTGACCCCTGTACCTGCTTTCAGGCAGATATTCTTAGTTTTGGTAGGAAGACACTCAACAGGGGAATAGCTGGCTCAAATGGGACTTCTAATTTCGTTTTGCTGAGGAATCTCTAAGTTGATTTCCATAGTAGTTACACCTATCTCTAAGCACCAAAGGTAGATAACAGGCATTCCTTTGCTCCACACCTCCTCTATCATTTGTTAGTTCTCAATTTGTTAATAATAGCCATTCTTTCAGGACACGATGGAATCTCAGTATTGTTTTAATTTGTGTCTCTCAAATGATCCATGATATCGCACATTTTTTCATGTATTTATTTATGGATTGTATTTGTTCTTCTGAAAAGTAGGTATTCACCTTAGCAATCCACATTTTTGATTGGGTCTTTAAACTTCGGAGATCTGCTTTTGTTCTTGTTTATTTATTTTTCTCATGTTCTTGAGAGCAATCCTTTCTCTGAGAATACTTGCTAAATATTTTCCCCACGTTTTGGGTTATCTCTTCATTGTTTGCTGTCTCTTGCAATGCAAATCCGTGTGTGTGTGTGTGTGTGTGTGTGTGTGTGTGTGTGTGTTTAGAATAGTATCTCTAGGATCTATAGGGTCTTGCTATGTGGATTGGATTCATGGTCATCCTCCTATTTTTCAGTCTCAGAAGTGCTGAGATTACAGGCGCATGCCACCGCACCCAGTCTCAGTCACCTTCTCAGAACTCCCTAGAGTTGGGGCCAGGACAGCAGGCCAGGGACCAAACAGCTGGTCCCTGCACCTGCATACACAGGTGTTTTAATACACTGAGCTATATTTAGTTTTTTATCATGAATAAGTGTTGATCTTTGACAAAAGTTCTTTCTGCATCTGTTGAGATGATCACATAGCTTTTGTCCTTGGCGCTGTTAATATGACGCATCACATTTATTAATTTATGTGCAATGCACTATCACTGTATCCCTGGGATGAGTTTGACTTGGCTGTGGTGTAAAATCTCCTTGATGGTTTGCTGCATTCTGTTTGCCAGTATCTTGTTGAGGATTTTTGAATCGATGTTTATTAGGGAGATTGACCTGTAATTCTCTTTCTTAGTTGGGTGCCTCTCCTGTTTTGCTGTCTGGGTAATGCTTGCTTCAGGAATGAATTGGGAAATACTGCTTCCCTTTCGTTTTCACTAAAGAGTCTTAGAAATAGTGGTTGTAGGTGTTCTCAAAACTTCTGGTAGCATTTAGCAGTGACTCTATTAGGGTCTGGACATTTCTTTGTTGGCACTTGTTAATTACAACTTTGATTTCATTTACTGATATTGTGGGATTTTTTTTTCTTTTTCTATCTTCTTGATTCAGCTTTGGTCATTATATGTATGTAAGAATCGTTCATTTTTTTCTGCATTATTTTTATCTTATTAGAATATAGGTTCTCAAGGAGGTATAGATGATCTTCCATGTTTCTGCAATGAAGATCAACAATTGTGTGTCTTAAATGAAGATCAATAAGTGTGAAACTTCTAACTTGTTAAGAAACCAGAATTGCAGTCTAGGATACTACAAAATTCTCTAGTTAACATGGTAATGTGCACATCAGTCCTTTACATGAAACTGTTCATTTTTGCATACTTAGTAATGGTACATCGTTAAACTTAACACTTTCATTTCTATAAAGTACTTCAAATAGTCAAATACTTATAGCCCATGCTGGTCACCTAAAATATTAGAATAAAATAGTTAATATTAAAAAGCAAATTTTACTAGAGAAATAATAAGCTTACTTACATGAAGCAAAATTCTTCATATATACATGTAATATGTATATATATATATATATATATATAGGTAATAAAAGTTTTTATTTTTATTTTATTTGCTAGTAAATAAGCAAAGAAAAAAGAGTGAGTCATATACTTCATAACATCTGATGATCAGAAACCAGGATACTCTTATAGTACTTCTTCCAAAATGGTTTGATGGATTTTTCCAGCAGATAGTTTTCTGGATATTATTAAGATATTAAGTGTGTCCTTGTCCTCCTAATCATGGATACTGGAACTGTATCCTTCAGCTTTTTCAAAGTAAAGGAGAAGCCTTGATTTTGTTCGGTAACAGCTCAGTTTAAAATTACCAGAGTCATTTGTAAATAGTGCATTTGGTTGCAAAATAACTTCCAAATTTACTTATAGTCTTAAACTTTTAATGCAATAAACCATTATCTTTGGCTTGGCCTTGCGCATGGCTCTTCACATGGTCTGACATCTGTCTTATGTCTCTAGTGTGCAGAGCAAGCTCTGAGTAAGAAAATAGTCACAGGATTTTGGAACCAACTCCAGGGAGGAAGGAGATAACTTGATGATAATGAGAGGAGACAGAGAGAAACGTGAGAAACGTTTGGGAAAGGTATGAAGAATTTTATGTTAGATGGCATGTGGAAGAATATACTGTCCATGACACTCCATGCTATGATCTTTTTTTTTTTTTTTTTTGTCTTTTTGAGACAGGGTCTCGCTATGCAGTTCCAACTGGTCTTGAGCTCAGTTTTGTAGACCAGGCTGGTCTCAAACTCGCACCAGTCTTCCTGCCTCAGCCTCCCGAGTGCTGGGATTACAGGTGTGTGCCACCACTTCCAGCTACCATGATCTTATTTTAACCTGGTCTTTGTATATTACATTTATGCTTAATAATTTCATCCTGTTCCACGTTTTTGTGTTTCATAGTAAGCGCCCAACACAGCAACAGTCGGGGTCTTTATACCTTTATAAAGTTGTAATACTCAATGTGACTAAGAGCCCACAATGTCCAGACAGGATGTTTTTCTCAAGACTGAGGTAGCTTGACTGCTGTAGGTAGTGAGGCCTCATGCTGGCCTCCAACATAGGAGCAATTTCCAGCTTTAGCAGCTCCCAATATTATGGTACTGGGGTAACCTTGCATTTACGTGTGGACCTTCAGTGACACCTGATTTCCTCAGGATATTTTAACAATTTCTAGTCAGTGCTCTGTTTAAAAATAAGGTTGTCTAAGTTTTAATATTTACTTAATTTTCAACAATAACCCCCATGCATTACGGATAATCAATATCATCTCTATTAGAATCAATTTAAAGTTGCACTTTTCCTTCCTAGCGTTAAATTGAGGTGGGTAAATTGAACCCGTAATTTAAAGTATAAAGATGTTTCTGAATGAAGTTATGCACTTCTGATGTATATCTGTGTAACTGTGCAGTGTTTGTGAGTGTATGAAAGAGATGTCACTATAAAAACTTAATAAAGCAAGATTTGTTTTCAGTGTTATTTTATGATGAGAACAGGATTTATCCATATTTAAATTTTGAAGATCTTACAAAGTAATAAATCTGAATTCTATCAATAGTGCATTTGATATGCAAACATGATAAGTTTTCTCATAAACAGGTCAACAAGTAAATTTAACTGCTCACATGTGATGGTATCAAGTTCGTGTAGCAGTAGGGAATAGAAATTCACTTCCTATTAAGCTACTGGATACTATCAAATATCTTTAAATGTTTTAATATTCACTGGAGTAAATTATTTCTTATGAAGCATGCTACCACTCTGATTCTGTTTCTCAGAATCGCTGTGTCTGTAGTTTTGTTGAAGTCATCAGCAATGTTTCCTAATGAAGAACTGCAAATGTTGATTTGCATGCTGCAATTGTATTCTGCTCTCTCTACACAGAATGGAGTACACACATTTGTTTTTCAAACCCATGGCTTCTCCTTGGTTACCGAGGTCTTACCTGTGTTTGCACAGGGGAAGGAGAACTCAACCTAGGCCTTGGTGCAGCCTTCTTCTCTTCCATTCACCGAACTACTTGGCTATTTCCAGGCTTTGGGATGAGTAGTTTCTAGTATATAGAAGCCAAATCCACCACAAAGTGCTTACTAGGGTTTGCCATTGGTCCGTTCCTGACATTAAAGGAATGGTCTATGCCGTCTCTCATGATGGAGCTTCCATTCTGGATTATTTTTTTCTCTCTTACACTATTTTGGTAGACTTTTGAACATTTTGATATTTCTTCCCTGCCATCACTAACTACAGACAACCCCTTTCTCACCTGTGTGACATGGCCTCAACTTCCTTCCCAAAGTATTGATCCTGGAACAGAACTCTCAGCGAGAAGACTGTCCCCACCCTCCTTTCTGTGCCTGTGACATAGGCAGCCTCTCTCATGAAAGAACTGTGCCCTGTTGTGGAGCTGTTGGATGTAACACTTACATGTGCTCTTCAGAGTAATGATTTCTTATAACATGCTAAGATTGTTTTTTTTTTTTTTTAATTCTACTTGCTTGTTCTTTATATTTGTTCTTAATGAATAAGCTGCTTTTCACCAGTATATTAAAGTTAATATTTTAAACATCAACAGAATAGTTGTTCAAAATATAGCACTTAGCTGGGCATGCCCTGTGATGGTTTCTTCCTGCCTTAATAAAATTTTTGCCCAGTCATCATAGAGGTGAGCCAATATGGCTCCTGCCACTGGAGGCTGTGTGCTATGGCTGCCTTCCTCCTCCTTGGTCAAATTACAATTTTTTATCTCCTTTTCACAATATCCTGTTTCTTTGTTCCCACCTCCTGCCCAAGCATATCTGGCACATCACACACACTGTCCCCAAAACCCAGCTTCATCCTAGTCCTATAGAGCCTTTGTCCCCTGGCTAGTTTCTCAGAATTTACACATCCCTCCTTTCTTGGGGTCTTTCCCATGCTCACGAGAAAGGCCTCTTTTATCATTTTTGTCTCTTTATTGAAAAACCTAACACACGACACTCTTGGAAGCTGAGGCAGAAGGAACACACAGTTAGATCTCAGGCTGGGTGAGTCTGCAACTTACTCAGAGCTTTTTACAAAGAAAAAATCAAAATGTACTGAGGAGGCAGCTCAGTATGATGGTCTTTAACCTACTCCCCAGTACTACCTAAAGGAGTATAAAAATTCCACTTTTCTCTAAATGTCTATGTTCTGAAGAAACATTTTGCAAAATATTTGTTATGCTGAAAATATCTTGACATGATAGTCTTAAATTCAGAATTATATGTAACCTAAAAAAGTTAACCTATATAACAAAAAGTGTTTCAGTATGTATTCTTAACTCTGTTAATTTAACTGAAAACACATACTCATTATAAAATATCTGCAACTCAGTAAATCATGCATATTCTTTGTATGTGAGTTACAATAATCAATGTAACACGGTTAGAACAACTAAATTATTTTTTGTCTAGGTGTTGCTGTGAAGGCATTTTTTGTTGATGGGATTAACATTTAAAATTAAGCCCTCAGGTCTTTTGAAAGTTATAAGTATTTTTTTTTTAAGTTTTTATAACTGAAGTAAATAGAATGATTATCTTGAAAAGAAAGAAATGCTACCTAAGAAAGTACCTTTCTGTATAGAGCTGTCTCCTAGTGTGCTTTGGCCCTTCCAGTGGTAAGGGAGAACCAAGTTTTAATTTTTAATTAATTAATCAATTAATTATGTGTTTGTTTGTTCATTTGGTACAGGGTCCTGCTATGCAGCTTGGACTCATAGTCATCGTCCTGTCTCGGCTTGTCCAGCACTAGGATTAGAGTAATGTGCCATCATGCCTAGTTTCGGAGGCTGGCTCAGCATCCAGAGCCAGCGTAGCATGTGGTGCAGGGGTCCTTGAGTTTGCCAGCCAGGAGCTTAGACTGCCAAGCTATCTTCGCAACCAGAATCAAGTTTTAAGTGATACCCATTTTACTGTTCTCTGTGGGACTAAAGATATGGGATATTATCATGTCACACATCCATCAGTGTAATGTATCTTACACCTGCTGGCCTCTGTGCCCTACCAATTGTGTATACTGGTGTGTACCAGAAACTGACGAGGACCAAGTGGCACCCAGCACTACAACAGGGGCATTATTTTGCTCTCCTCACATTTTTGAACTTGTTTTCCTTTTCTTTCCTTCCTTCCTTCCTTCCTTCCTTCCTTCCTTCCTTCCTTTTTTCTTTCTTTCTTTCTTTCTTTCTTTCTTTCTTTCTTTCTTTCTTTCTTTCTTTCAGTACAGTGCCCTATATGTCTTTGTAATTTTGTTCAGATGACTGTAGAACCTATAAAAGTTGTCATTGCTATTGATATATATGCTGTAAATTATGTATATATAATTTGAAATTTTGGAAACTACTGTCTAAAGAGTGCTACCTCAGTTTATTATTTTCAGTTGGCATTGTACTAAATTAAGAGCCATATTTGGTGGAGAAATGTTACACTTAATTTTATTTCCATTTGTGCAGAGAGCACATTTTATTAAATGGGCAAGGTCTTATCTATGTGGGTTTCATTAAAGAAGCTAATGAGCTACTATCTAAATAATGAAACAAAAATAAGTGGATTAAGAAAAGATGATCTCCTACCCCGTGGGCTGACTTCATTAGATTAGTTGATGGCTCCAAGGCCAGTAGCTGAGGTTTTCCAGAAGAAAGAATGAACTCTCACTTAAATTTTTCACGTAATAAATATCCTGTTTTAATGTTTATTTTAGTGCTCTGACCTGTGGGCTTCCAACTTTCCATTCACAATTACACAAACTAACTTTTTTTATTTTTCTCTGGCTCAGGCTGTAACTTCTTAATATACATTCCTCCTTCTACTCTCTTGCACCATGCAGGTTCTATTTATTGAGAGAATCCTTAATCATTTCTTAAAAATTTTATTTATTTATTTTTTTCTTGTTTCAGAACCTTTGTTTGTTTATTCACTCATTTTTATGACCAACTCAGCCTGCCCCGAGGGCAGGGCTGGCACAGCAGGGGGTGCCGGGGATCGAACTGCGGTCCCTGAAGCCACCCAAGCTTTCCCAAGCAGGCGCTTTAGACCACTGAGCCATCCGGCCGGCCCCAGAATCCTTAATCATTAAAGTCTTTATAAAAACTAATTGTTCTTTTTATTTATGATTACTTAAATTCTGAAATTCTATGCCATATACTTGGTCAAGGAATACTTGCTTGCTTCTTTTGCTATTCTTTTCTAAGACCATACTCATTCTTACTTGTGCTGTTACTGTCATGCAATGCAGCATGATTTTTTTTAGTATTTTTTCTTTTGCTTTTATGAGGATGATTTGTGCCAAAATACAAACCAACGCACACAACAGTAGCTTATGAACACATGTGAAGATATTTCCTGTTCGTTAAATGAGATGCAACTAGTGGAAAGCTTTATGGACATTTTGAAAAGTGCACCTTGGAAAGATAATGTCATTTTGAGACTCAATTTAAATATGAAATAAAAATAAAGATTGCCTTGTATAAAATGTTCACGATAAATTCATAATGTGATTCATATGAATAAAATTTGAAGTTGCTGAAAGATTACAAATTCTTGTTCACTGTGATTTTTCTCCCTTGATTAACAGACTACTTCCAATACAAGGGCTTCTGCATCCCACGCTGAAAGACGACAGTGACAACATAGCCCACAGCGGGGCACACACAACCACAGCACCGCCCATCCTGGGTGGCAGACAGGATGCATGGTATAAACTTGAAAAGATGTATCAAGCCTTAAAAATGTGTGGACCTTTTCAAACGATTGTTGAACTTCGAGAAATTCAGCCTGTGAAAAAAATTGTACATCTCAAAAAAGACAAATATTGTACCCAAGCATATGTAGGCCATATAAAACTTGAAAGACAATCATGATGTTCAGTGCACTGTTACTAAATTACAGCTGCTCACATTTAGAGGCATCAGGTATATTCGGTAACACACCTGGAGATGAAATTTTAGAATTGAGTTAATCTTTAACAGAAGGTTGCATGTGATCATTCAGATTTTTTAAATCAATGTCCTTGGGTTAGTATCATCATCTCAGATTTAAAAAATAGTTACGGGTGTAGGTACATTTGGCTGAAAAATTCAACATTAATATCATAGAACTAGTTTACTGGAATAGCTATAAGGACTCCTAAATAGTAACAACATGATGAATTTCAGTTTTATAACTTTAAATCAATTTTTTTTGGAGGGAGAAATAAAATAAGATTAAAATGGACAAAAGATCTGGACAAACATTTCTGAAAAGAAGGCATACAAAAGCAGATGTAGGAAGAAATAGTCAGGGAAACACTAATCAAAAGAAGATACTTTTCGCTGTTTTTAGAGGGGTCATCACCAAGGAAATTACAGACGACAAACTCCTGAGAGGACACTGTAGGTGGAGATGCAGATCGAAATGCATCCCAAAGACAAAACAACAACAACACAGGGATAAGCGTAGAGCTGCCGTGCTATGAATGCTTCCCTGTGCTGAGCATTCATTTGCTGAGCATGAAAACAGAATGCTATCAGATTTCGTCACTCCCACGTTTGCAGCAACACGAACTGCAATAGCCAAAGTATGACATGAAGTTAAATGTGCATCAGTGAGGTGGGTGTATGCACAGCAGGGCCATATTCAGAATTGAACATGACCTCTTATAATGTTCCGTGTTATGGAAGGAGCTGGACTTCATTATGTGAAGTAAGATAAGCCAAACACAGAAAGACGAACACTGCATGATATAGTTGAGTGGTGGCATCTAAAAAGGCAATTCCTTTCTTTTACTTTTTTTTTTTTTTTGTACTACCAGGGTTCAAACTCACAGCCTTGCACTTGCCAGGTAGGCACTTGTGCCACGGAGCTATCTCTGCAGCCCTGAAAAAGGCAATGTCATTGTTGGAGAGTGAATGAGTGATTGGCTGCGGGTGGGCAGATGATCACAGGACATAAGTTAGGTAGAGAGCAAAAACTTCAGGGCTTTACTGTACAGAATGTGGCTATAGCTAATGATGACATACTGCATGCTTTTAAAAATGGGAAAAGGTAGATATCACATAGCTCATCACAAAAGTCGTAGCTATTTAATTAATGCATTTGTTAATTATCTAATTTCAACCATTTCCCAAGTTAATGTATACCAAAAACACTGTACTCTAGAAGGAATGCATATTCATTTTTATGTGCTAGCTTAAAAAATTATGAAGAAAACTTGTTCATTTGCCACCGTAGTTTTTTTTTAGTACACATAGGAGTTACTAAAGGGACTCAGATTTTGCTCATGTAGTTGAAAGATCAGGAACAAGTCCTCTTTTTCTTTTTTGTCTGATCTCTTCTATTTTTCAAATATACAATTGAATAGTACTAAGTAGAACCATTTCTTTGAAAAAGAAGTTTTTTTCTCTAAAAATCATATACATGCTTTTAACTAAATCTCATGTATTCTATTTAAAAATAAGTGATTAACTATAAATTAATGTACATATTTTTGTTCAATGTGCATTTATGTACACGTGTGGAGTTGTGTATGTGTGCTTTTAAGTATTCTTATTTACTTGTAAATCTATGCTATCATTTGAGGAAATGGTACATATCAAATATTCTTCTGTTCTTCTGTAAATAACATGGTTTTATATGAATACTTGTACACTTTACATTTAAGGAATAGTAGTAATCCCAATACTACAATCCAGGCATAAATCTTGCCATTCTGATTAGTGTTTCTTTATTTAAAATACTACGTTCATTGAAGCCAGATACAGTTCTTATTTCTCCTACTGATACTTAGATATTTCAGCCCTTTTTGAAATGTTTATTGTCTCTGACCATAGTGCCCTATTATTCGCTGGCATATTTTCTCTAATTGCTCTCATACAGAAAATTAGTTTTCAAAATATGACTCATTGTCAAAGATTTCATTCTTATCATGACAAACATGCAATTTTATCTCAACTTTTAACCATGTCAACACCTTCATTACATGGTTTCTACTCCTTCCTTACACCTATAAATTTTACCTCTCTTGCGAATCTACTTACAACAACAAATCCAGATGACAGGCTTAATGTTGTATGGTTTGAAGTTCTGTGATGGAGGCATGTGCTGTTGGGAACCTATCTGACTACAAAGCATTTCATTACAAACCAGTTGAGGAATGCCGACAATGATAATGCTAGGTGGCAGTTTGTTAGATAGAGTTCCATATGGTTCCATATGTGGAGACCAAAACAAAGGACAATTTGTTTGAGAAACAAAGCCCTACATAAGCAGATGATTCTACAGTTATAATTACTTTTTGTGCTCCTGAGGCCAGCAATGTGTAACGGAAGGGGAACTCTTTCCATATCTCATGCTCTGAAGGCTCGGACTTCTACTTCTGCTTTGCAAGTTGTTGTTTCCCTAAAAGCACTCTTGCCTCCCAAATGACAGAAATGGAAGTAGAACTTTTGGTGATGGGCATAGGTATCAAATACTACTTTTATGGTGTACATAAAAATATTTTTCCCTGTTTAGGATAGGGTCTACAGGGTCTACAGGGTTTCACTACGTAGACCAGACTCTTAGAGATTCTCCTGCTTTCAGCTTCCCAAGTGCTGGGATTATAAGCATCCACCACCATGTCTCAATCGCCATCTCAGTGCGTTCTGGGAGAGGGACAGGCACTGCAGGGCAGAAACCCTGGCCACTGGGATCTACCTAAGCAGGTGCTTTAGTCAGCTCAGTTATCTGGCTGGCCCTACCACACAAAGATTTTTAAAGAATTATTTATTTGTTTGGTACAAGATCTTGCTATACTTTTCAGACTTGTAGCGATTCTCTTGTTTTCAGTCAACCCAGCATTGGCTTTATAGGTCTGAGCTAGTTTTGATGGTGGGCACAGGTGCCCAGGTTCCAGGGCCAGTACAGTATGTGTATCAGGGATTGAACTTGAGTGCTTGTGCTTGCCAGGCAGGGGCTTAGACCACCAAGCTGTCTCCCCAGCCCTACATGAAACAGTTTTAAAGAGTTGATTGATATAGAGGATGGTGATTAATTTGGAGGAAGGTGAGTCTGAACACTGTAGGGTAGAAATGTTGAACGCAGAAACTACCACTCGTCACCATTTAAAACAAACTACTTAGCTTCAGTTTATTTAATAATGCAGAATGTTTGTTTCTTTATTTAATACATGAATTTTTAACATGTAGTTTTATAGCTATAAATGAAAACCTTCTTATGAACTAGAAATTTCTATATTCTAGTGCTACTTTCTGTTATTTCTTTCCATGTTATATTTAAATTTCCAGTAATATCCCAGTAATATTAAGAAGTGATAAGCAAGCTTATCTATTTTGTACTTTCCTTCAGCGCAGTGTACTAGTGGAACAGTTTATTTTACTAAGTGTATACAACCTATATAGAAAAGACACAGTCTTTTCTAAGCATAAGTTTGTTCAGTTCTTTCCATGCAATGCATTATTCAAACTTGTACTTTGAATTATTTATGCTGTTTGATGTATTCTGCCTTAAAATACAGGAAAATGAACCTGGGCCCCAGTTTTTCCATCTTTAAATGAAATTGCCTATAAGTTTGTAAAAATTTGGACGGATGTAAGCTCTCCGGCAGATATGTCCTTTCTTATGCATCCTACATGGGCTGTTCTAATGTCCTCCAATCTCAAGTGCTGCTCTTAAGTACTCAGTCGTTCATTTTTCTTGATTGTCAGTAGTTGGTCATGTATTATTTCATGTTGTCTTATCCTTTGTACTTCTGAGTAGCTTTTGTTTATTTTAGAACTGCAATACTTCACATGAAAAATTTAAATATTTTAAATTTAACCATTCAGTTATGGAAAATCATATCTGAACACCGATTTGCATAAGATGAAATCTCAAGTAAGTTTACACTTTCCCTGTTTATAGAGGTAGGTCAATATGAGGTAGCACACCTACCTATGGTAGAGTGGTGGAAACTACTGGAAACTCTTTACCATGCATGCATGTGAAGACATGACCGAAACATATGCAGGATAAGAGAGCACTGGTTTAATCCTCTGCAGGTCCTTTCCTACAAAATCCCTTTTCAAATAACTTTCTCTTGTTCAGTATATTTTCCTGGGCATGGAGGACACAGGCTGATGATCAAAAAAAAAAAAAAAACAGTTGATGAAAACTTCTAGAAAAGAAAGTCTAAAATAAGACCAATATTAAATAACCTACACTATTGTCTTGAGAATTTCTCCCCCAATCTTTCTGTTGACATGGTTGGAAAAAGTCCCACAAGATCTGTTCTAGAAATATTTGATAAGATATTATAGAACTACTATTTCTGTGCTGGGTAGAAGATACAGAATGAAGTTTAGTAAGAAACATAGTTAGGCAAAAGTTATGTTTCTGTCCCTCTTTTGTAACATTTAGGCTACGTGCCCCAGGCTGGGTGTTACACCCCCACTCATCATCCCTGCAGTACTCAGACCTACAATCCCAACCTTGGATCATGAATACAAACTGTTGAACTGCACCCTAATGTCTGCATGAGACTTTGGGGACACAAACCACAGGAATAACATACAGCTAAATCAGCAGTTTAGAGCATGATATACACTAGAAAAACATAAACAGAACGAATAAATGGAACAAGAAAAATATCTACAGCATACGTACAATAATTGTTAATATGTTTTCTAAAAGTGTTAAAACTTGGACCTCCTTGAAATGTGTACTTGCTAGTATAATTTCTCCTAACATGAAGAGAGTTCTTACCTTTCTCCTTCTAGGTCCAGCCAGTCCGTATTCTGTCCTTAAGTATACGAGAATGATATGTGTCAGTACAGAGCTACTGTTCATTGAGCCCTAGTTAAATGCTAGTATTTTAACTTAACCTCATACTAAGAGAACTCTTACCCATATTTTACATAAACGCATGAAGTTTTAAATGTACACATATATTGCTATAGAGAACTACTAATAAATAAGCGATGCAGAAACTGTCGTGTTGTCTGGGTCCCTGGGCTTATGTGATTTTACTGGTGAGAATAGGAAACAGAGAGGAGTCGTCGTTAAATTGAGAATACACAGATTCAAGTGGGAAGATGATTAAGAAAAATAAGGTGACCATAATAGTATATCTTCACAAATTATTACTAAGCTTAGACAGGAGGCTAGAGCCTGAATCCGCGTGTTGCAGACACAGAAGTTCCACTGTACCCATGCCTAGGTGTATTTTTTTTTCTTAGTTAACCATAGCTGACTACAAGTTACAAAAACCTATACATAGAGGGCGAATACTTTACGCATTTATCCATTCAGGTACACGGAAGGAACCTACTCCTTGGTTTATAATTGTATGATGGAAGAATATTAGGCTCAGTTAGGAGCCTCTGAAACTTTTAGGAGAAAGTAACATATTTGTTATATGCAATTTGTCTGATTCCAAAAATAAGCAAACAGCCTTCATAAGTCTTTATATGCAAGACAAAATTAATTTGAGGTTCCTAATTTTAGCTTATTTACACTGCTATGCAGATGCCTCCACCTGGAACTGAGCTTTCCCTTCCCTTACCCCATGCGGCACCCTATTATATTGTCAAGTATTTATCTGTTGCACTGAATCTCTTCATGGGAAATCTCAATGTATTAATAGCTATAATCCCTTGCTGATCCTTGGGCAATAATTTTCCTGTTGTTATCTTCTTTTAGCACTTCCCTCAGCCATTTTCTATGATAAGCAAAATAACTCGACCTTCCTTTACTGATCCTATAATGATGTCCACTCCCCATAAATGACAATGGGGCCCTCACGATGATGCTCAATGGGATTGATAGTTGCTCATGAATCTTACAATTTCCATTACCTTGAATAACTGCACAAAGCACCACTAAAGTAAAAGGATTAATCTGCCACATCCACTAAGGCAACTTGAATGTCCCATACTCTAACGTCATAAGTCAAGCGTCACCTACTCAAGCTCAAACATCGCCTATTTTCTCCTCTGTTCAGGAAACAATAATATGTTGTGTGGAACTGTATAACAAGTTGCTTTTTCTCATAGACATCCTTGATTAGCAGCTTTTATTTCTTACTTAGGCATGCCTTCCTTGTATGTGTGGGTGGCACACACATGCACACACTAGCACACAACCTGAGCTGCGGATAGCATGTGCAGTGATGCATGCATGGGCATGTAGAGCAATGCTTGTCTGAGAAATAAGGAACAGTTTAAAGTAGAAATGTGTTCTAATTTTCTACATTAGAATGGTTCAGTGAACAACAGAGCCTTGAAAATGTTTCATATAATATCCCTAGTAAATAATTATTCTCTATATCTTACAGATACTCTTTAAAGTAAAATACATTATTATTCTACTTATATATACTTTTGGGATGGTGAAATCATGAAAGACAAATTTAGCATTTTACAAGCACTTATAAAGATAAATATGTTTATAGACTGAGTAAATTGCTCTGGAAATCCATTAGTCCATAGTTTGATGTGCAGATGAGATGCTGAATAATATAATAAACACTAACTTTTTCTTAACTGTAGAGCTAAAACTACTTTTCAATTCAGCAAATATGTATGTCTCTTCTTTCTTGTCTTTCTGAGGTTGAAAGCTTAAGAATGACTTAACGAATTCAGTGTTTCATATTGGTAGCTAAAGAAATGACAGATTAGTTCAGGTGAAAAGAAAGAAAATTGAAGAATCAGATTTTAAATAAAAAATAAAATCTGTGTTTGTTTTGTATGTTATTCTGATTCTGGGAAATCTGTCTTCCTTAACTGAGTTTTATTAGAGTTACCATGTTGTTTTCAAGCACATAGATGGCAACAAAATTAATATTCAATACCCTCATACCCTCTGTGACTAATTCTAGAGGCTAATGTTGTTATACATGATTCTATTTCTTAGTAGCCTCTTAAATCAACGGCTTTTAAATAATTTCTATCCCTGTAATCTATATACTTCAGAAAGTCCACAAGGACTTGTTTAAGGATCTCATTCAGAAGCTAACAGTAAATAACATAAAACATGAGTTCTCACTTATCCTTGAAGAGATCATTTTTGGTGGACTATTTCAACCAATTGAAACTGATAATATTTCTACTTTCTCAAAGTCAATTAAACATAATCAATCATGGAGATACTCTAAAATGCATTTTAGGTCCTATAGCTACTTGATGAGGTAAAACTGTAGCAGAAAATGACGTATCTTAGCCAGTATTATTCTGTTTCTTAATGACTCAGGTAATAGACTCTGGTTCTCTTCTGATCCCTTCTGTTTCTGAGAAGCAACTGTGATGCATAGCTGGTCATCATGATACACATTGTACAAACCAGTCCCCAATTGATAAGCCATTATCCTCTGTACTTCTTCTTTATATAATTCATGTAAGCCTTAGATCTCCATAGATTAGGGCCTGATATTGGGAATGATCCTAATCAGTTCTCTTTGATATAAATATGTCTGCTTCCAAATCTTAGGTAATCATTTTGTTTTCTGTTTACTGTTGCATGTGGTCAGCCAGGAATACTGGACATGCCGATCTCTTTCGTTGCTGGCCATGGCCCTTGTGGATGGAGCAAGGATCTCTCCAGGTCCTGAAGGGAGGGAAAGCTCCCAAGATTTCTTTAGTCATCTCAGAGTTCTGGGAGGAGGTTTTCTGGCTACCTGCCAAAGCAATCACATTGGGCTCCAAAGGAAGGAGGAAACAATCTGTTTTTCTGTCTACCTGTGTGTCTGTCTGTTGTCTGTGTGTCTGTCTGTGTATCTGTCTGTCTGTCTGCTTGCCTGCGTAATTCTGGTAAGACACCAGAGGGAATGCCATTTATTCATTCTGTCAGCCCTTTTCAGTCTGAGCACGAGAAGAGCTTGATTAACACTTTTTATAAATGCCTCCCTCAACAAAAGCGTGTTTTCAATGCTGAACCTCTAAGTGCCTGCTGAATAGGTGCATGAACTCGTGGAGCAGACAGCATAAGCAATGGGCTGTTCCATCTGTGCACTGGTCATGGTGGGCCATTGGGTACTTACCTTCAGGCCTGGGGTAATTGACACACGGCAGAGAGGCCTTGCATCTTCCTTAGCTAAGTCATACTCATGTCCACACAAGGGGATGGACAGGTGGGAGTCTGAAAGGTCTCTCTCTGAGGGACACCCACCATTTATTGGTTGCACCATCATTTCTTGATAAATAAAACACTAATTAGTGAAAGTCTGCATCTTCTTCTCTGAGCAACTAATATGAAGACAACTATATGCATTGTATCAATTATTTTAACTGTCCTACTAATCGGTTTTAATACAGTTTCATTGCTATTTTATCTTTTTTCACATTAAAATAAATTAAATTAAAACTCACACTCCTTGACTATAGAGAAAACAGCATTTATGGAGTTAAAATGAAACAAAACTATTCCTTGCACCTCACAGAATAAAAAAGGTGGCCCATTCTTTCTGAGAATTATGCTTTGGCATCTACTCTGGCTGCTGGAGTTGCTCCCAAAACATACAGCTTCACTTTCTGCTCCAGACTAGTGTAATTTCACCATTTGCACTGCTTTCCTCTTGTCCTGGCCTATCTTCGGTCACACAGGCCTACCCCAGTCAACAGATCTGTGTCTACCATCTATTCTACATATTCAAGCCACTGTGCTGGTCCCCTTATGCCTTCAAGCGGTTCAGGCTTCCTTGTCTATGTCACCAACCTGAAATTTCCATTCCTACCCATACTCAGAAGACAACAGAAGCTTGTAGACTCCTGGGACAAAAATCATTCCCAGGTATGATCTATACTTAATCATGGCCAGTGACATTTAGCTTGCATTTGTAGCAGAGGTAACTGAAAAATTTGATTAATGAAAAAATAAATACAGCAAACATGTCTTATTTCTCTAAAAAAATTTAGAAGTGGCTTTTCTCTCTCTCTCTCTCTCTTTCTTTCTGACCAGCTAACCCCACCTGGGGGGGGGGGCAAGGATGGTGTATGTGGTGCCAGGAAATGAACTGAGCTTTCTGTGTGCTTGCCTAAGCTTGCCTAAGCAGACCCTTTAGGATACTGGGCTATCTCCCTGGCCCAAAAATGGTTTGATTTTTTTGATGGAGTAAAGATCAGCTATATCTGTAGACATTCACACATATGCAACCCAAGTACATATTAGCTACCTCTACAAATTTCAGAAATCCAGCTTGAGATCTACTAAAAAAATTACCAGGACCAGAAAGCTCACTCTGAAGAAACGATGCTCAGGAAGTCCTGCCCTGGTCACTTCTGGACTTGGACCAGCCATACACAATGAAAGCCTGAGGACATCGTTCGCAGGATGGCTGCCCTAGATCTTTGTTTCTTTTCGGGCTGCTTACCCCAGTTATTTCTTTCCTGTCCTCTGGTAGCTCTGTTCTCTTTTTTTATGCTTTACATTCTATAAACATTTTTTTCATTAAGAAAATAGAACAATGAATCAAACTCTTGTCCAAAATCGATGCGCATCAAAGCACACTGGACACCCTTCTAGATCAGATCACCTCCTTCATTCTTTCGGCAGAGTAATGGTATCGCTTTTAGTTAGCCTTGTGTCAAAGATCACATATAATATGCCCAGCTAAGACTTGCTGAGTAGACGAAAAGAAGGGTAAATATAGCAGAAAATGTCCTTCACAGCCAGTACACCTCAGTTTTTTAGTTGCCCAGGTAATAGTTTTCGTTGCAGTTCTGGTTTCGTCTGTTCTTTTACAGGTGGTTGGTCACTGTGATGCACAGCTGGCCCTTATGATGCATATTGTATCAACCAATCCCAAAATGATAAACCATTCCTGTTCTGTAGCTCTTGGCTTGCTTATATCATGTAAGCCCTAGATTGGAGATTAAGGCTGATATTCTGAGAATGATCCCACTCAGTGCCCATAGACTTAAATAAACACATCTCCACATCTTTCCTGCCATTTTTGGCCTTCGTGCTTGCCATTGCAATACTGGACTTTGTTACTGGAGATGTGGGCTGTACACTCTGGGAAAGGCTTTTGCACAATATCAGCGTTTTATTTTATTTTTTATTTTATTTCTTTTTTGAAATTTTATTTTTATTTTATTTTATTTTCTTGTTCAAAACTTTTGGTTTTATTTTGTTTGTTTGTTTGTTTTAATAATTTTTTATTTTATTTTATTTTTCTTGTTTCAGAACCTTTGTTTGTTTATTCACTCATTTTTATGGCCGGCTCAGCCTGTCCTGAGGGCAGGGCTGGTGCAGCATGTGGTGCCAGGGATTGAACCGCAGTCCCTGCATCCACCTAAGCTTTCCTAAGCAGGTGCTTTAGACCACCGAGCCATCCTGCTGGGCCCCCCATCACTGTATTTTAATGTGTGATCACAAATATGATGTATATTAGCCTTTGCTTTCTATAACATCACAATTTTTTGATCTTTTTGTGACAGGCTCTCACTATGCATTCAGGCTGACCTGGAGCTCACTTTGCAGCCCAGGCTGGTCTTGAACTCACAGTGATCCTGCTACCTCAGCTTCCCAAGTTTTGGGACTATAGGCATGCACTGCCATGCCCACCTACCTTCACATATGAAATAAGAGTAATCATAGGGTGTATCATAAAGTACATTCTAAAAATTATCTAAAATTTTAAAAATAAATATTCAACCCATAGCTGGTGAGATGGTTCAGTGGTCTAATGCGCCTGCTTAGGAAAGCTTAGGCAACTGCAGGAATGTGGTTCGATCCCCAGAACCACATGCTGTACCACCCCCCTCTCCCTGGGAAAGCTGAGCCATCAGAACTCCCTGTTGTCATGATGCACTTTGGCAAGAAGCGACTTATTGTCTACTTTTCTTCTTTCTATATATAATATTATATATATATAATATTATATATATATATATATATATATATATATTCAGATATATTCAGCCCAAATGATGTGATACAGCACATGCTCAGTATGCGATAGGTGTTATCCTTAATGCTGAAAACCTGTGCCTTTAGAGCTTGACTTTTTATCTTCTCATTTGGTTTCAAACTTCGTTCAGCGAGATGTACATTCCCAACAAAATCTGCTTGTCTTCTGTAGTCAGAGGCAGAAAGAAAATCCCTATAGCATTGCACATTTCCAAGTATATAGGCTCCACCTGATTGGTCTTGGACATAGTTCAGTCCAGAACTGTTCAACTTAGGCTTTCATGTGAAAGTCACAGCGATCAATTGCTTTTCCGGTCTACACACGGATGGCCACTGTCCATGGGAAAATTCTGCAACTCTGAACGTCAGGTACATATCACTCTTAATATATACACTTCCTTCATTAGAGTTCTATGACTTGAAATAGCTGCCCTATTTTGACCCTTCCCAAGATCTGCCTCACTTATTTTAGGCGACACTGTCTTCTGAAAGTCTGAGATCCGTCTCATTCATCCTCTCCTCTGCTACAGATCTTCCCCTCTGCATCCGCCTTTTCATTTACCGCTTCATATAGATGTATTTCTCAAAGCTCAGGTGAGAGAATGAAAATAAATGTCTATTTTCCAGTACTGATCAATTTGAACTTTATAGAATTTGAATATTAGCTTGGATTCATTTTGCTGGCAGATTCTTTTCTTAGATAAATTTTCAGTTATCCCAAATAGTATCAAAAGTTTTCAATGAATACATTAGTGTGTTAAAAAAAAAACTGCATTTGTATTACTTATTGAACCTTATATATTAAAAAACAAATCCTTAATGGACTTCAGAAAGATAAGAACTATACAAAGACTGAAAAACTTACCTCACCATAACATTGCAAAATCATACTAATAATGAAATTAATTTAATTTATGAATAATGCAAAGGCCACTACAATCTAAGTTTTACATATGATTTTAATCCACTCTCCCCTCAAAAAAATCTTTTTCCTTTATGTTCAATATTTTCTTCTTGCTGGATTCTCTGCAGACCTCTCTGGCTTCTTTACCTCATTCATTTCATTCTGCCTCCCTATGTCTCTCTCGTCGATGCAGCACTCCCTGTTGGCATGACGCTCTTTGGCAAGAAGCAACTTATTTTCTACTTTTCTTCTCTATTATTTTTTCCTGAAAAATTCGATGGGAAAATGTATTCTCTTATAAATATTCTGTCACCAGAGTAAGCGCAAAAGAAGGTGATATCTGTCATTTTGAATAGCATATTCCCTTATTCCGCCTGGCTCTGGGGCTCCTTATTGTTTCCTGTGTTTCTGTTCACAGATCAGTAACTACTTTTTTAACAAAGATATTCATAGGGGAACCACTTGATCCTCTGCGAATTTTTCACTATAAATTTAAATTAAATCCATTGGCATAAGTCGCTGCAGGAAATAAGTAGCTTCCACAGGGGAGAACCACATAACTAAAGGAAAAATAGCAAATCATTTTCCCCATTTACCTGCTTTTCCATTACATACAACTCATAAATTCGTATTTCTTTCTTTTGGGAACAATTACAAGTGAAACATTTTCTGCCATTTAATTTCCATTTTGATTTCCATTAAGCCATATCGGTTTCTATAAGATTATAAAGTCTACACTAAAATACTAAAGGTAAGAATGAAAGCCATCAAACACCACATAGAGGAAAGGTGACAGTAGGTTTGCCTAACACATGAAAATAGCCCCAACTTATCAATAAACCATAAGCAACTACTTCTTTGAAATTGTCTTAATAAAATGCCCTACATCAGTAAATTGTATGCCTACAATGGCACTTCCTAATTTCTCCAGGGAAATCTCATATCAGTTTTCTATTCGTTCACACAGTGCAACCTTTCCTGTGCTATTTTTCAAATTTTCTGAGGTTTCAAAGCCTTTAAAAGATGCTGTTGCCCTCCGTAGCACTGTTTGCCATCACCAGTACAGAAGACACAGCCCTGAGTCTCTTCAGAGGAATGGTCACTTGCCAGAGATTTTCTGTAGGGACTCTGCACATATGTTACCCAAGTTTCTTTCACATTTCCTTTGCAGCATTGATCCTAAGAGCTTCCAAGCTCATATTGGAGTAGTTATCTCTGTCTTTCTTCTAGAATACAAAATTCAATATAAATTATTACCCTGGTCATTGATAATCTGCCAGGTCTTAGTATCTAGAATATATCCCAGCTCTGGTACATCTTCAGTGAATGACAAATATAATGCAATTTAATACAGAAAAAAATGAATGGCGTGTAAATGAAAAAATAGCAATGAAGCATGCACAGGTTCCAGTTTTTCTTCTGTAAAAGAGAATTTATTCTATACAGTTAGATACTGTGATAAGTCAACCTGCCTTAGGTAAGAATTTCCCAGTAGATAAATAAGGCACAGTTTTGGGTGTGTCTGTGGTGGGTGATACAAAGCCAGTACAATTGGAGGACACACAGTCTGGTTGTGTGTGTGCATATGTCTGCTATGCTTTGTGGCTAGTTGTCCCCCCAGAGCTTCATGTAGCCCTGGGGTGGGGACTTCTAGAGTTTGAAATTAATCCATGATCCACTGGGATTATGGGTGATTCACTGGGATTATAGTTCTTTTTTTAATTTAATTTAATTTTTCTTAAATCTCATTTATTTGTTTATGCTATGACTGGCTTAGCCCACACTGAGGGTGGGGCTGGCAAAGCATGTGGTACCAGGGATCAAGCCACAGTCCCTGAACTTGCCTAAACTTTCCTAGGCAGGCGCTTTAGACCGCTGAGCCATCTTGTCGGCCTGGGATTATAGGCCTTAGTACTACTGGGAATATGGGTGTGAGTGCTATAGCCAGCCTGAGGCAGATATGCTGAATGTCATAGAAGGGAAACAGAGAGACAGACTCTTTCTGTGGCCATTGTTGCTGTTCTGCCACCATGAAATGGACGCTATCTGCCCTGTGCCACTCAGCCTTGGAGCCAGCTGAGTAGGGACTGAAAGCTCCTGTAACTGTGAGCTAAACAAACCTTTTCTCCCTTCAGTTTGGGTGTCAGGTATTTGTCCCAGCAATACGTAAAGAGTGACTGAGGCAATCAATGTCCACAGTCGATACTCTCATGCATGCCACCGCTGGAGAGTTCCAGGCCTTCTCCGTGGATGCGTGCCTCATGGGCACTGCTTTGGGACGCCCATATCCAGCTTTCCGGACTTCAGAGCATTCTCACTCTAGAGTCCCTGCTAAGCTTCTGGGCCTTTAATCCTGCATTCAGCTGCCTCTTTGAACCCTCCTGCTCTGCAGCTTCACCATTTCTTGCAAAGCAGTTCTTCATCCTCCTGCTGTCCAGCATACAGGCAGCCAGTTTAGATCCTCCTGTCTCTACTCCTGCGGGTGCTCCGTTGCCCACCTAATAAATCCCCTGTCACATTAGCAAATGGAAAACGAGTCTGATGACGAGCTCGTGTAAGGCATTTCATGTATGGTTTTTATTTTTGTTTCTGTTTTTAATGCACTTGCTTGTTACAGGGTCTCACGATGCCACTGCAACCCATAGGGATCCTCCTGTTTACAGTTTCCCTAGCTCTGGGATTACATGCATGCAACACCGTACCTAGTCTCTGTGGATGGCTTAGTTCACCGTGTGGGCAGGGCTGGCACAGCATGTAGTGCAGGGAACTGAACTGCACTCCCTGAGCTTGCCTAAATTGGCTGAAGCAGGTGCTTTAGTCTGCAGAGCTATCTCGCTGGCCTCATTGAGCACATTATTTCTTTTATCAACTACTCTTTTTCCATGATCTGTCCTTCCAGACCACTGGCTGCCAACTTCTACGGGTTCTCCTGACCTCAACCACTGACTGTCTGTGACCTCCTGACCAAGAGATGGAACCTCCTACTTTTCTTGACCTGCAAAAAACTCTTCATAAGCATCTTATCCAGAAATTTAAGATTTTTACTCCTTAGGGGAAAACAACTGGTGAAGGTTTTACTGCAGCCACTCTTCTTCCTGGTTGCCCACTCTGGAAATCATTCTGTGGTCTCCATCTGAACCCTAAAGTTGCCTTTGAATTTCTGCACAGAGCGCCATGGAGAGGCAGGGAGTATACCCTTCCTGGTGCCTGAGCTTCCTAGAGATACTATCTGCATTAGTCTGAATGGGCTACCCTGACAAGGCACTGTGGAAAGGGTGGGTAAATGACAGAAATTTATTTCCTTGCCCTTCAGCAGGCTGCAGGTCTGCTATTCAAGTGTATAACTCTGCTGTCTTCCAGACCTGTATCTATGGCCATCCTGCCACCAGATGATAGGTGTGGCTTGATGTGGTTGTCTCTGCAGGTGGAGGACTAGTGTCCTTCTCTGATATCTTCTTCCTCCAGAGATCCCAGTAAGAGTCAGTCAAGATTTATCTTAAAAATTTCATTGAACATAAGTCTTTACAGTCCTTGCTTTAGAATGTGATTGCATTCACAATGACAGGAGGATCGAATTTCAACACAGGAGCTTCTGTGGGACAGCATAGGGAGAGGAAGTGGAATAGCGCTGAGCCTGTTGTAGCTCCCACTAGGCACAGGTGGGCTTTGGGGATGGATGAGGACTATTTGAGGACTAACTGTTCTGCCCTTGTGAGCCTGGCATGGTCACATGCAACTTCCCTTCCAGGACTGTGTGAAGCTTTGCCTTTGCAGTTACCCCGTAAAATCCATTTTCTGAACAATGAAAGGAACTTACAGCCTCATAGATTATCCTGCTTTTGTCGTAATTAAAGTAATTAAAATACTCCTCTAACATCTTAAGCAAACATTAATGAACATTCATTTATTCTCATTTCACCTGTTTTATATATGAGCATCCTTGTATACGAGTCATCAAGACTTTTCGGCATGTCTGTGGACGGTAGCCATCCGCCCGATCTGACACAAGATCAGGGTTTTGCTTTTCTGATTTTTTTTTTATTCCTGGTAAAAAAATGTTTGTGGCCTAGAAGTCGGACCAGGAGAGGCCAGCTCTGGCTCAGAGCTTTAGAAGTTGTGTCCTATGTAAACAGGCATCTACAGAAATGACAAACAGAGGGTTGACATAGAGGAGAGCTGCTTCCTGAGGCTGAGAGAGAAGGGATAATGCGGGCAGGGAGAAGCACTCTCTGCTCTCCTGGTCCCAGTGGCCTCCCTGTTCTGGCTGCACTTCACAGCCCACCAGTAAGGCGGCAACAGCACCCTCAGGAATCTATCAGCTTCCTTCTGGAGCCATGATTGATCTAAGCTTCAAAAGCCTCAATCTGCAGCCTGATGGTAAACTGATCTGCCTTCTCCTTCTGAATTCTGTGTATAGGAGCAGAGAAAAGTTAATGTGCAAGGTCTGTGCTCAGAAATGCCTTCCCCTACCACAACAGCTTAAATTTCTGTAGCATCCCATAAGTTGTATCATCATATTATTTATGCTTTTGAACAGAGATTATCTGGCATGAATTGCGTTCATATTTCTTTTTTCTTAGTGTAATGCCTACTCTATTACTATAGGAAGCTTTTCTTACTTTTATTGAATTGTCAAGGCACAATGCATTAGACACATAGTAGGTACTAAATAACCTGACGTAAAGAAAATAAAGAGAAGTTTAGTAGATACAGTCTGAAAAACTCATGAGTGAGTGATAAAATGAAACTAGAAAGACAAAGGACTCTAATGTTTTCTCTGTTTTTCATAGTTCACATTTTTATTACTTTTAATAAGAAATAACAATATGATTAGCTTCAAAACATGTTAGTAGTACATTTACAATAATTGACACAGTGCAGATTGGTGTCCTCATAGTAGCCATATAGAGCACAGGGTGTAGACATGCTAACTTTCTAATCCAATGTTTTCAAATAATGGAGTGTTTCAAAAGAAGTTAATAAAAGAAGATAAATGAGGAAAATCAGAAATAATAGGCAGAAGGGCCAGCCAAATAGCTCGCCAGATTGAAGCACCTGCAAGCACCGATCCTTGGACTTGCCAGGCCAACCCAGCCCCCACGGCACACTGAGGTGGGAATTGCCAGTGGGCGTGGTGGCACTCATCTGTAATCCCAGCTCTGTGGAAGCTGTAAACAGGAGGATCACTACTAGTCCTATCTAGTAGTGAGACCTTGAATACCCTGTAGACTCTACAATAAAAAAAAGAAAGAAGAAAATACAGAAAAAAGAAATGATGAACATAATTTAAGAGCTAGAAAAAAAAGAGCTAGAAAGAACACGTTCAGAAAAATAGATATTAAAAGCATCTAAATATAGTCTTTTAACTTAATAATTTTAAAACATCTTCTTTTTTCTAATATATTTGGTATGGGGTCTCACGGTGATCCTCCTTTCTTCAGCTTCCCCAGTGCTGGGATTGTAGGCATGTACCACCACCCCCTGGCCTCAGGGGAGGGCTTAGCTTGCATGGGGGCTGAACCAGCACTGCATGTGGTGCTAACCACGGGCTTGAGCAGGTAATTTGCTCTTCCCAACCAACCTTAGAATGTAGACAATATTTTCATTCCCTTTCGGCTGACATGGAAACTGAGAGACAAAAAGCTTCAGTCCTTGGACAAGGTCCTGTGTGGAGTAAGCAACGGAATACGCAGAGCACAGCAGCTTGTTTCCTGTGTGCAGAACCAGAGTTTTGACCAACTACACTTCAAAAGTGTGGAAGTATAAATAATAGTGTTCTACCATTGCTAAAACACAGCAAATCATATTCACATGCAAGAACATTTTCATGAGTAAGCCAAGAAATTGAATGAAAAGGGAAATTTATTTTCAATGTTTTTTCCCCCTCTGTACCATTGCTCCTGGCTTATTAAAATAGTACAAAGGTGCATATCTGTATTTCTGGTGCATGAGTAATTTTACTTCCATACAATAAACGCGCAAATCATAATTTTTGACTTTCCAAATGACATCGTGTGATGTTTTGTTTTCAATTATGAGCACAGTCTACATCCTATTGTTTCGGCTAAGAAAAAAGGGCATGTCACAGTCAGGAAGAGTCAACTCATCAAGGACTGCGGTGAGACGTGGATCCTGTGAATCTCTACCAGATGGAGTCATTTCTAGTGACGATCAATTTCTGCACAAGCAGTTTGCAACTCATTTTCAGTTTTGAATAAATTTTGTCATATAACTAGAATTAATTATATCTGATTGCTTTAAAAACATGGAATACCTGTTGACATTTGACCGTCATCAGTTATGTAACTGTGTTTAAGTGTCCAATCCATCAAAACAGTGTTGTGGATAAAACAGCCACAAACCTGAATCATTTCAGCATCAACCTGGAAAATATTATGTGAATAATCAGTATCTTTTAAAAATATTATTTTTTAAAAAATTATTTTTAAGCAGCCAATTTATTTTAGTCAAAGAATCACAGGCAATGTCAAAAGCAAGAAAAACTTAGCATGTCTTCCTCCTTCCTACCCCTTATTCTTGTATAATATCCGTGGTTTGCAAGCTACTTAGATTATCCTATCACTTGTGCTGTCAGGAAAGATATCAAAAGCTTTCTTTCATTTATTTATTTATTTATTATTTATTTTTTATCTATCTATCTATCTATCTATCTATTTATTTATTTATTTATTTATTTATTTTTGTACACGAAATGTGCAGTACAGTCTAAATTAAGTTCCCTAAGAAGTAAAGTGACTGATATGTTGAGCGGGAACATAGAGGAACCCAAGGATGCTGGCAAAACTAATGGAAGGAAGAAAAGTTTCGCCTGTAGAATTTCACAGGAGCAAGGGAGAATTCACCAGGAAGTGCCAAAGGACGTTGGTTACTAGCAACAGTAAAAATTGTTTGCTTCTTTTTCCTCTCAGATTGAAGTATGTTTGTTATTCAGAAATGAGAACAGGGGTCATGTAATTTTTATGAAGTTCATGAAAAACTTAATGTTTTTATATTTAGATTTATAACAGACACCTCCGAAAACCTGCCTAGCTAGGCTTTAAAGTTATTAACGTCATACTTGAGTAGCTAGTTTTATTGGCATGCAATGTGACCTTTAATGCATCATATTTTAAATGTATTTTAGAAGTGTAGGGTCTACAGGGTCTCACTACACAGACCGGACTCATAGTGATTCTCTAGTTTACAACCTTCTAAGAGCTAGGATTATAAACATGGACCACCACTCCCAGTCTAATACAATCTTTACTGAGTAACAGGATGTTGTCTTTATCTCTATAATTTCTACATCTAAAGAAACAGAAATCCTAAAATTCCCAAAACTGTTATATGATTAAATTCATATGAATAATGCATGAATGAGAAATCATTGTATAGGCAATTGATCATAGATTATGCGAATCTTAAGCAAGTGTGGAAGAGAAGATATTGCCTTCCACAGGTCCATTGTCATTTTTTATTTTAAATGCAGGGAGGATTAACTCTACTGTATCCTTAGTAGCCCACTGCTCATAGAACTCAAAAAAGACAACTTCGTGATTTTAGTGCTATGGAAATGTTTCCTGACCTCTACTCTTCTATTTCTTCACAGTACTCCATATCATTAAAATTTATATAAAATGGTAAATAAAAAGTGGCTACTAGGGGCAGAAAGTCAAGTTGCAGGCATTTATATTCCATTGAATATGTATGTTATCACACGGTGATCAGAAAAGCTAAAATATCTGCACAGGGAGGAGATAAAGTGAAGTACATGACAGGCGATTCCTGTTGATCTTAAGTGTTGGTACGCAAAGAGCTCTTCCTGTGCTTCTTAGATGCCAAAAGGAAGAAAATAAACTTATACTTCCTTTGAGCTAGAATGACAGACAGGACCCGGGCTGCTACCTGGGCCCATATGTTAAAGGCTTGTCCTGGGTTGGCACCATTAGGAGGTTCTGGCTGTGTTAGAGGCTGGAGGCTTCAGGCCAAAGCGTCCTGGACTGAAATGGGTTAGGGTCATGGTCTCCCTACTCTCGCTGTCTCATTCTTTCTGCCTGTTTTCATGGCGCATCCTGAGATGGGCCTGCTCCATGCTGCATGCTGCATCACCGTGTGCACTGTGGGAGGGGCTTGGGTAATTGTACTGTGCATTTCTGTGGGGCTGACGAGTAGTTTGAAGATAACACTATGCAATAAAGCTAGTGCTGTCAAGTTCATATTATTGTGTTTAGTGCAATTTTGTATCATTTGTAGTTTTTTCCTTTATTACTCTTTTGTGTTGCCTTTAAAATTTAAAAACTAAATAAATAAACATAATGAGCACTATGGATCTCAAGCAGTGACTTTTTTTTTTTTTTTCAGTACCAGTTATTGAACTCAGGGCCTTGCTCTTGCCAGGCAAGCACTTATTCTACTGAGCTGTCTCCATAGCCCCAAACAGTAGGACATCAAACCATTGATTGTGACCTCACAGCTGTGGCCAAAACACTCTTTTCCTTCTAAGTATTTAACCTCAAGGGTTTGTTATAGTGATACAAAGCTGAAGGGCACACAAACACAAACGTTGTAAAAGAAAATGCATTAAAACTTAAAATTTACATTTGACTTCTTTTCTCATATAAGCACTGAATACTTGTGGTTTGGGGTTTTTGCAAAGGGGAAATGAATTATAGGATGCATTTTACAGGACTGGTTTCTAACCACTCTAAAAATCATATACAAAGAGAGCAAAAAAAATCTGTCAACACATTAAAGACCAAAGAAGACAGTTGAGTTTTTTGCTATGTTTTTCTTTTCTTTTTCTTTCCTTCTTTCTTTCTTTCTTTCTTTCTTTCTTTCTTTCTTTCTTTCTTTCTTTCTTTCTTTCTTTCTTTTTTTTTTTTTTTTTTTTTTTTTTTTTTTTTTTTTTTTTTTTTTGTCTAGTTATCTCTCCAAACCCCATGTAGTCATAGAGTGGCTTCTAGAATTTATGATTAATTCATGGTCCAATGCTAGGATTGTGAGTGAGTCCTGCTAGTGTAACGGGATTGAGGGCTGCACCGCACTGGGTCAGATATCCTGAGTGCAACGTAAGGAAGGGGAAAGAAGCTTGCTCCCTTCCGCAGCACCTCTACTGCTGCTGGAGAAGCTCTTCCCTTCGTGCTCATGCTGTTTTGCTGCTTTGTCTTGCCCTCAACAGAAAGTTGCTGTCCTCTGTCATGTGCCACCCTGCCTTGGATCTAGATGATTATGGATTGAATGTTCCACAAACTGTGAGCTGAAAAACCTCTCCTTTTTTAATTTTGGGTGTTAGGCACTTTGTCCCAGCAAGGAGGAAAAAGTATCCGAGGAAGGCATGTTTAGCGCCACAAGAAGCCAGGGGCCTCAGTACCTAAAGCAAACAAGTCACCTCAGTGCTGTGAAAAACATACTGTCTGGTTCAGGCAAGCTATTAGTCACTAAGCAACCTTGTGTCACGTGATACAAAATTTGTAGAAGTATAAAGAATCGTTTTTTTGTGTGCAAGTACTTTAGAGCTGTAAGCTATCTCACCAGTCCCCTTCTTAATGTGTTTTTGAAGGCTTTGGTATAATGTTGTAGAAGTCATAAAATATGTACATAGCTACACATTTTCCCTCACTCTCTCTCTACTATTGCATGCTCCATAGTATGAAAATTGTGGAGTATTTGTTAGTCTCAAAAATCCCTTGTCAATTCCACGGCATTTGAGGCCAGTCCTCTTTTTCTTGCGAAGAATTTACCTGTTCCTTAAAACTCATTATAACCCCAATGGTAGTCTCATAACTTAAAAAAAAAATTAACTTTTGTACTTTTAAGTTTTATATCAATACTATCACATTGCCAATAATTAAGCGTAATGATAGAGTTTCATTTAACAAGAAATCTCTGTACAGGACACCTCAGGAAATAGTCTGATCTTTCAGGATGTTTTAGTTTTGGACTCACAGCCATTGAAGCCTGAGTCTCCTGAATTCTGATGCTGAGTCACTGCTGTCTGCTGGCAAGAGGAAGGCCTAGAATTAAGTGATGAGGCAAAATTAAGGTGGCTTATTTAAAATGTTTAGGAAAATTGTATATATGATGCATCTGCCTGCTTATATTAACTTTTGAGATTTAGCTTAGATTCATATAAAGGTGTTAGCACCTTTCAAACATAGAATAATTGGATTACATATTATTTTAAACAGCCAACGTGTCAGACACAACTTGTCTCCAAAGACAGCCATTGGGGTAGGCAAATAAATACAATTTCCCTGTTCAGTGTTGTCCGTCAGAGGACACATTTTGTATGATTTTTATGAAATTCATATCATTATATAAAAAGCTCAAGAATATTTATAAAATGGAAATGATTGGTTTTCTATTCAGCTATTTATTCTTGTCCAAGTTTATTGATTCTTATTAGAGGACAAAGAAAAGAAGAGCAGGACTTAATTCTTCCAAAAGGCTCTTCTGAGTTTCTATGGAAAACATTTTGATAATTATCACAGCATTAATGGCATTAACGATAGCTACTATTGATAGAGCAGTGCCTTTGTGACTGTCAGGCATCACATATGTGCAATTAAGTTGACAATGGTGCTGAGAGCGTTCTCCTGTGCACTTTGTACCACTGGTCTGTTTGAAAGAAATCCCTGCTCCTAAGTCAAAGAAATACTAGTAATCTTTTTCAGGCTTCTTAGCTTCTTGCAACCCCCTGGCACGATTCCAGCTAACAGGAAAAATTACTGATTTTAAACAAGTAAATAAGATAGGAAGAAAAAAAAAAAAAAAAAGGAAAGGAAAAAAAAAGCCGGGCGTGGTGGCTCACGCCTGTAATCCCAGCACTCAGGAGGCTGAGGCAGGAGGATTGGTGCGAGTTCAAGACCAGCCTGGGCTACAAAAGTGAGCTCAGGACCAGCCTCAACTGCATAGCGAGACCCTGTCTCAAAAAGAGAAAAAAAAAAAATAAGATAGGGCCTTAGGGATATATAAAATAAGCCCAGCACACACACACACACACACACACACACACGCACACACACACTCACACACACACACACACACACACACACACAATCAAGATAGCCAGAAGTGGAACTTAAATATTCGATATCCATAAACAAAATAACTCATATAAGGCAGTGACATATTCTACGGAATTAGGAATCTTATCTCTGGCAGAGTGGAAGGTGGTAAGAGCAGAAAGACTTTAAAGCTGTCCTGACTCAGCAGCACAGAAGCCCAGAAGCTCCACTGCTTGGACAAGTTGCACACACGAGCCATGAGCCATACAGAGGAGACTGGCCCGCATGGTGTGCAGCTGGGCTGGGATCCAGGCAGCACCTGGCCTCTCCCGGTGAGGCCATTGCCTGTGCTCCTGTTTTACCTGGCATGGCTCCTATCACCACTGATAAGAAATAACCAATATTCTCAGCAGAAAAGCAGAGCAGTACCAAGATTGATATTCTGGTCCTCAAAACAATTTTCTCTTAAATTGGGGTTAAGTCACATTGATTAACAGGCCTGAGGTGCCCTCTGATATTGCCATTGACTGCCCTAACTTGCCTGTGCTTTAGTAACGGGTTCTAATTTCCAGGCTTTCGCTGGCCATCTTACAAGTAGAAAATTCACTCCAGCTGAAGAAATAAAAATGACAAGGGTTCTCCTCATTTCTGTTCTTGATGTGACTCTGCATCCGATGCTGAGCTGTTAAATATCCTCCTCTATCTTCTCGACTCAATTAGTCCACTCTTCCAGCCCACACAATGCACTCTATGCTGGATTCCCCAGGAAGGCTAGTAGCACTCCACTTGGACCTGTCTTTCCAGCCCGTTGTGAAATTTTCTTTCCCAACATTCTATTCTTTGTCTTGAATATAACAATGAGTTCAGGAAAGACTGCATGTATTAACTATTTCCAGAGGGTAAGTCATCACTTATGCAATACATTAAAAGTCAGGTGCAAATAAAATGTTCAAATGTTAAAATTCTACAATGGTCTTATAAACACATTTGGTTCACACACATTTTCCTGGTAAAATATGTCTCCTAGAGATTGTGATACTTGTATTGTTATAAAAGGAAAAAGTTATTCCTTCCACTCCCAGTCTGCTAATCAAGTATTTATTTAGTCCCTAGATAGGGAAGACAACTAGTTACTTTCTTTTATAATTCTCTCTCAAGTCCCCTTGCAGGAAAGCTCTCTGATTTAGCAGGTGAAATTGTAGGTTGGTGTAATTAAAGTTCTATTTCACATGAAAACAACATAGTTTTATAATGTCTCCTCCGAGTGTTATATAGGTTATGTTTATACAAAGTAAAAGAGAAATTTATATCAACCATTATTTTTTGAGCAAAATAAAATGCTTATAAATTATGCTTTATAAGCTTGTAATTCAACACATTCCTACAGAGTACAAGGATCAACTTGTTATTTGACATTTCCTTTTTAAACATTTCTTATGTTAATTCAAAATTTAAAATTCAAATTTAGCTGATAGTCCTGTGTTACATCTGCAATAACCATAGTTACAGGTAAGTATTAATGAAGCATGTTTCAAGTAGGAATCAACCA
Source organism: Myocastor coypus (assembly GCA_004027025.1). Taxonomy (NCBI): domain Eukaryota; kingdom Metazoa; phylum Chordata; class Mammalia; order Rodentia; family Myocastoridae; genus Myocastor; species Myocastor coypus. Next base: position 51,170 of record PVJA010003231.1, read on the forward strand.
CTTTTTGTTCTAAAGTTCAGTCTTTTTAATAAATTTGTAAACCTCAATTGTCTTATATTTAAAATACGTTTTTACTTGTGACTTTAGAGGCCAAACTTACTAAACTCTTGTTTATATATTTTTGCGTATCTTTTTCAGAATTTAAAGTTCATTTATTTTGATTGTCTGAATATATTATCCATGTTAAAGAAAACCACAAACCAGGGAAAATAGCACAGCCTCCTGTACAACTATTACACTACATTATTTCTTTTTTGTTGTTGTTGTAATTTCATAAATAGATTTTTGACATTTTTGGACCTTATGTCTAAGCTCTTGACAACTGCAAAAGATTAGTGAAGTTCCTAACAAATGGAAAATATTACTATTGGCCATTTTTGGAACCTCTGAGCAGTACTCTGCAGAAGTTGGGAAACCAGCATTACTTAAAAATTATTCAGAGAAAACTATTACAAAAAGGACATGAAATTTATAGTTGCTAGGCTACCAGGTAGAAAAGAAACCTGAATGACACTTGCCTGTGCATGTAGGCGAAAATTAAAGCAATCAAAGGGCTTTTAAGATAGCAAGATAAAGACCTTCATTTGCATCTCTAAGAGCTACCATTAATAATCATCTTTTATGAATTTGAAGTAACAGTGGTATCTATGAAAGCTAGGATTTTACCATTTCTTGGACAAAGACAATTTAGGAAATCTTCAAATTGATTGAGTAGAATAATTATAACATGAAAACTCAAAACATTTTCCTGCTAATTTTTCTTTGTTTTACATGTTATAAAGAACAATCTGTATAGACTTCTGTTAGAATTGAATTGGAATATAGTTTAAGTGTATCAAACTAGAAGCAAGCTGGGTTAGAAATAAAGAAACATCTTTCACGAAAAATTAAAGTGCAGATGAGTTAAAAGATAATCTCCTGACCTTACATAGGCTACACAGCAGTTTTGATCCTGAAGTTTGTTTATATGTTTCAATTTCTGCAGATGTTTTATGGCTATCTTCATAAGTCTACATCTAACACTGTTTCCCTATATATCCACTTGCCATCCTGATAAATCTGATAATCCCCCTCAAAAATCGAAGGCTCAAGTTTTTCAATTACATTTCTTGGCACGCTGGTTGACTTAAAGCTGATCTAAATTTGGAGATACTGATTGTTGGAATATATTCTTTCCTACTTTATTAGTTCATCTAAGTTACGTGGACTATTGAGCATTCAGACTTTCTACTGTTTCAGACATAAATAATAGAGCGAATTCTCTCAAAGGGTTTAGTCATTCCCTGGAATTTCTGTGTCTGATCCTTTTCAAATATAGATAGCCCTTGAAAACAAAATTAGATTCCAGACATAATTAATTGGCATTTTTTAAGATAATTATTTTTTTGTTCAATTCTTAGGATCCAAAATACTTATCCAAATCAGTAGTATTCTATGTATTTGTATTTATCGAATTTACCCCCATATACAAATTCATGAGAAGTCTTAATTTTCAATGAGACTATGGAGAGGCAAAATAAGGTTATAAAGCAGCGGTTCTCAACCTGTGGCTTGCGACCCCAGAGGGGGTCGAACGACCAAAATACGGGGGTCCCCTAAAGCCATTCTGAATCATAACTGTAGCAAAATTACAGTTTTAAAGTAGCCACCAAAATTATTTTTCGGTTTGTGGTCACCACAACATGAGAAACTGTATTGCGGGGTCACAGCATTAGAAAGGTTGAGAACCACTGTAAGGCAGGCCCGGATCCAACAGAGCTAGTGTCTTGGAAATGGAGGAAGAGTTCAGCATAGTCTGTGCGTGCAAAACACACACACAGGCTGCCATGTACAACCAGAAACTGACCAGACTGCTGCCCTGTCTATGGACTCCTTGGACTCCAGAGCTCTGAGAACAAATTTCTGTTGTCTAAACAACGCAGGGTTTGGCTTTTTTTTTTTTTTTTTAATGGCAGCCCTAACTGTGTAAAGCGAATTGGAACTTATTTGTCTAGTCAGCATTTTAATAACAAAAGTTCTAGAGAATTTGTAAAGCATGCTACACTTCCAGCGAAACCCAAATAGCTTTCTCAGGGTTTCCCAAAGCTTGAAATCACATTTTTCACCTTACGTGCATACTTGGACTGGCTGAGTGAACAGTGTGTTTGTGTGATCTGTTCGGTGGCCTCCCAGTGATGGGTAAAGCATCATTCAGAGTGTATTTGGATGTGCTACGCTGGTGTGTGGCTGGAGTCTATCTCTGTCTCTACATAGTGTGAGGCTGGAGTCTATCTATCTCTATCTCAGACTCTTCTCCTGGCGCTGCTATACTTTTAGCTGCATCTACTCCTCTCTGCCACAGTGCTCTGCTAGGAACCAGTGGATGTACCAGACTTGAACCAGGGAGCTAAGCAAAACATCTCCTCCTACGAGATGATGTTCTTCCATTATTGCGTCCCAACAACAGGAAAACATGTAAATGCAATACTTATTGGCATGTGTTTGGAATGTAATTGGAGTATAATTTTTTGACCATGAAGAACCTCATCTGAGAAAACTTTAGGGTTAAAAGAATTACTGGATTTACTGTATTCAGAGGCCATCTAGGATAGGATCACTTTAACTGATTGTTATGGTTTATGTCTAGTTGTCCCCCCAAAGCCTCATGCAATCATGGGGCAGGGACTTCTAGAGTTTGAGAGTTGATCCATGATCCACTGGGATTAGGTATTTTAGTACTGATGAGATTATGGTTCTGACTACTGCTGGGAATTATAAGTGTGGCCCAAGGTGGATAGGCTGAGGCAGAGAGCCTTATGTAATTTAAATGAGACAGAGAGACTGTTATGGTTTATGTCTAGTTGTCCCCCCAAAGCCTCATGGAGTCATTGGGCGGGACTTCTAGAGTTTGAGACTTGATCCATGATCCCTGGGATTATAGGTTTTAGTACTGATGGGATTATGGGTGGAAGTACTTCTGGGATTATGGGTGTAGCTTAGGGCGGGAGCTAAGGCGGAGAGCCTGAATGTAATATAAAGAGAGACAGAGAGACAGACTGGAGCTCTAGCTGTTGCTGTTGCTCTGTTGCCGTGTTGGTTGGCTACCTCTGCCACCGTTTTTTTGCTGTTCCACCTCCATGAACTGGATGCTCTCTGCTCTGTTCCACTCAGCACTGGGCCAGCTGAGTATGGACTGAAACCTCCAGTAACTGTGAGCTAAACAAACCTTTTCTTCCTTCATTTTGGGTGTCAGATATTTGTCCCAGCAACAACAGAAAAGTAACTAAGACACTGATTTAAGAGAACAAAGGTTCCAATGTATTGCATAAAAAATTCTGTTACTGACCAAAACAAAAAATAGATGAATACATACAAAAGTTAGCACTCAGCAAGATTCTCTTCTGCATAGAATTTGAGTGGCTTCTCGGAGTAAAGAAAAGTAACTATTTGATCCAAGTTATAAAGTTAATTAACAGGTTTCCAGCAGAGTGGACCCCTGAGCACAGTATAAAATAATTCCAAAATATCTAGCTTAGCAGCTCCAACACAGTACATGGGCAACTTAATTATAAATTATAGAGAATCATTATGTCAGTTTAGACTTAAAAACCTCCAAATTCCCAGTGGTATCTCTATTGCAGTGGCAACCTGAGTACCTGCCATGACTGTTTTTTGCACAACCGAGTTCTTTCCGACTGACGCTTTCCTGTTACAAATTGGAAAGCATCAAGCCAGAAGCCTGTTGTGTCCTCTCTTACCACTGGTCAATAAAAGACAAATACCTTCTCGTTGCCATCATTTACTTGTGCTATCATTAATGATTGTTGTGCAGATATCAACCCTGTCCTGGACTTTTCGCTATCAGATTCAGAAAGTTTCTTCTAATATCTCTGCCTTTCCCTTGAACAACATCAACAACCACAAAAACCCTGAGATTAGGAACCATTATGTGGGTCAGCTTTCCGGCGGCTGAAACATGATACCCAACAGCCACAATTTCAAGGAGAAAGCATTTACTTTGGTCAGCGTTTCAGAGTCTTCATTCAGTCCACTCTCCGCTGGCTTTGAGGATGAAGCGTGGAGCAAGTTGGTGATGGAGACAGACAGGAAACGGAACCAGAAGGCAGAGACCACACGGTCCTGCTTCCCTGACCCAAGTGCCGCACCATCCCTGGCGTCAGTCCCCAAACCGCTCAAGTTCACATGCCACACTGTCCTTAAACAGCTTTCACGGACGCCTTAGCTCCGGCAGTTGCCATGTCTGCATTGGTCACTGTGCATTCTAACCAAGGCCAAATATGTCCACAAGAAGACAGTACGGTTACCTTAAGTCATCCACACCAGCCAGCGGTTGGAAGACAATCCAGAGGTGAGCAGTGGCACATCTGGAGAGGTCCGTGGGCTGAATCTGTCACCTGGACGCTATGTGACAGCTCAACACAATAAACTGCATTTAACTGTATTAAATTGCTATGTAAATATTCTGTGTTTTTCTTAAAAATAAACCTGGCTCGCTGGGCGTTGGTGGCGCACGCCTGTAATCCCAGCACTCGGGAGGCTGAGGCAGGAGGATCGGTGCGAGTTCGAGACCAGCCTGGGCTACAAAAGCGAGCTCAAGGCCAGCCTCAACTGCATAGCGAGACCCTGTCTCAAAAAAAAGACAAAAAAAAAATAAAATAAAATAAACCTGGCTTTCCACAAAAAAATAAAAAGTACATGTTTAAGTAAAGGAACAATAACTATTTTACATAATCATCAAACATAATTGAATTAGATACTCAGACTTTATTAGAAAAGAGAAACATCTGGAAGAACACATGCCATATACAACTGCAATGGAAGAAATATTTCTATTAACTATAGATATTTCATGTCCTGTAATGTTTCATAGTACAAAATTTGAATGAAATACATGTTGAGCAATAAGAGATTAGAAATTACTGTCATTGCCCCTACTATAGAAGTTAAAAAGTTTTGAATGAAACAAAAAACCTAAACAAGTATTTATTTAGGACTGGTAGCAATCTGTGTGAACCATTATAATAGAAAAACAAAATATTCTGAATTCATAAATTTTCAATGCCCAAATCATTTTAAGATATCTTAAGGGCTGTAGAGTTTTTAAAATTATAGTTAAAATCACAGTACTTTCACTTATGTTTTTAAGAGTTAATATCAAAGATATGGTTTTACAATTTATGGAACATTTCATTGGTGTGGGTTTAGGAATATTTATTATTGTCAAGTGTAGGATACATCTGTTCTTGCACTAAGACGGATTGGTGGATTGGATTCTCACTGCATGCTTGCTTCTGAAATGTTGTTTGGCTCTATTTAAAATATTTTATTTTGTTTTATTGCGATAAGTAAAAACAAAGCAAAAACAAAAATCAGAAACCAGTCATCACACAACATACAAGCTAGAGATTTTTAAAAACAAGAATAGCTAATCCACAATGGTTGCTGTTTTGCCCATTTTTTTTTTTTTTTTTTTTTATCGTCAAACCTGTTGCTGAGATTAACAGAGATAGTTATGTATGATTGGACATAAGATTGAATATTTCCTCTTGCTTTCAAGAAACCAACATTGTGAAAATAGCTTTGTTTCCAAAATTGTTGTATAGATTTCATGCTTCTCCATATTTTTTAATTAAAACACAGTATCACCAACCTCGCTGGAACACTTGTTTTTCATTTTACTTTTATCCAGGTTTTAACCTTAGCATTACAAACATCTTCCCGGCTGCACTTTGTGTCCTGTTGCCCCGTAACAATCATAGAGAGTAAAGTAATCTCTCTTCAGCTCACTGGCTCTTTTAGTATTATTGAAAACCAGATTTTTTTGCCCCAAATGTCATTTTCTTCATTTTTGTTAATACAGATAAAGTGACTCGGTTTGTGTGATTCCCTCTGACATTCCCCACGCATGTTCATTACATACTGATCCCGACTCTCCACACCTCTACCTAGGACCACCCTTTCTACCCCCACTATCCTAAAACTCCCTCCCAAGTTCTTGCTGTTAATCCAGGCTTTACCCCTCCCCTTTGCTAGTGTCTATTAGCTTTTCTATTCCAAACTTCACCAGGTTGTCACATAATACCATCAATATTATGTTTGTCTTCCGGACTGTGGTTTGATTTGCTCAACATAATGTTCTCTAATTCCAACCCTGTTGGTACAATAAATGAGACTTCATTGCTCCTTTTCTTTTAACTCTATTCTTATCTATTTATATTCTGGGTGGCTCAGCCTGCTTTGGTGATAGGGCTGGTATAACATGTGGGGCTGGGGATCGCACGGTGGTCCCTGCAGTTGTATTTCCTTTTGACAGCTCGTTAGAGCTCCTATTTCTCTGTGTTCATTCCAGTAGCAGATTTTTGTTGTATGTTCAACCACAGCTATTCCCACTTACTTGTGATGATATTTCATGGTACTCTTGACATTGCAACTGCATATATGCTACTTGAATATCTTCCTTTCGAAGCTATGCATGTAACTCCCCCCATGCTTAAATATTTTAGTATTCATCCCCTAGATGCCAATGCCTTTGCGGCATTTACCATTGGCAAATGTTTTCATCCTCCTGTAGCTTGTCTCTTAAACCTGCTGATTGTTTTCTTTGCTGTATGGGAAGGTCTTCCTGCAGCCTAATCCTGCTTGACTGATTTCCGTCTGGCTGCCTATGCCTTTGGGTTGCTATCTAGAGATTATTGGATACGCCAATGTCTGGAAAAATTTCCCTCGTATTTTCTTGAAGTAGTTTACGGGTTCAGATTTAAAATGTAGTTCCATGATATACATCAAGTTGCTTTTGTGTTTGGTGAGAAAAACAAATGGATATCCTTTTGCATTTTTATATCCAACTTTGCAAGCAGCACAAGACAATATTTTTTTCTTGCAGTGCTTTCTTTGCAACTTCGGCAAAATCAGCTTCATGCATGAGTGCAGAATAACTGCACCTTTGCCTATCTGTATTATTGGTGTATGTATCTGTTTTACACCAATACTATGTTTCAGCAAATATACAGTAGAATTTTAAGTGCTGCTATGCTCCCAGATGTTTTTCTCTCCTTCATTATGATTATGGCCGTCGTCAATTTTTTTTTTTTTTTTTTTTTTGGCGGGACCAGGGTTTGAACTCACAACCTTGCACTTGCCAGGCAGGCACTTGTACCACGGAGCTATCTCCCCGCTCCCCCCCTTTTATTTTTCCGTCGTCATTTTGAGTCTTCTGAGTTTCTTTCAAAATTTAAGATTGCTCTCCTGTCTGTAAATAGGGTCAGAGTCATATAAAAGACTCCCAGATCTTTCAAAAGACCAGCAGAACTCAGCAGTACAATTATCCAAACGACTCTGCATATGTACATACATGTGTCTTTTTCCCTTCCTTCATTTGTCCTTTGGCTCATTCCAGGTTTTCATTCACATTGACCAAAGTCTTTTCCCTTAACAGTAGATATTGTACTTTTCCGATTTTAATTTCTCTTTCAGGTTCTCACACCAATGAGAAAATACAATGTTTGCACACATGGATCTGATTTATTTCAATTAGCGACATCGTTGCTAGTTCTATTCATTTATATGTAAAAGCCTAAGATTTATCCTTTTATCATTGAATAATACTCCACTGTGTAAAATTACTACATATTTTTTTATTCATTCCTCAGTTGATGGGTATTCAGGTTACCTCCAAGATTTAGCTATGACAAGCTGTGCTGTTATAAACAGGGATGCACATATTTCATGTGGTAATGCTGTTTTTTTTTTTCCTCTCTCTCCATCATTATTTTGTATTCTTTGAAAAAATAAAAAAAATTTTAAAAACTCCCAAATATTGATTTAAATTTTAATAACAGTGGCTACTAGGCTCCTCTAGAGTAAACTATTTGCCTGGCATGTGGGAGGCATGTGGTTTCAACCTCCACATTGCAAAAACATAGTAAACTTCCATCTAGATTTTCTACCATGGCACGAAGCATTTGTCTTTTGTTCAACGCTTCTTCTGTTCTTTTCTGTGCTGACTTTCTCCTTAGGAGTGTTCCTTCTTTCTTTTTCTTTTCTTTTTTTCTTTTTTTTTTTTATGCTGTGGAGAACACTAGGTCCTGCTCAGCTGGTCTGGGAATTTTGTTGTCCATGTTTGTATTCCTGTATAGGAGAACAGATAGCTTCTCCCACCCTTGCAGGAGTGGCACATGGGGGGAAATCCTTCTGGTTCTCTCTATACTCTATTAACTTTCCTAGGAGAGGGGAGACTTATCGTATGGACATCCAAGGAAGAAAGAATTGTAATGTCCACCGTTGTAATGTAGCTCTTACATGTCTGTCACAGGAAATGCTTGGTTGGGCTTGCTTTCCTATCTTGTCTTTGCTGTGTCAGTCTCTGCTGTTTTGTGGGAAGACTGCCCCTGTGTTGTATGAAAGTGACAGTGTTTAGACCAACCTATTTGATTATGAGTCAGCTGCAGGCAACGCCTACACATCTACTGCAAACATCACAATTTTCAAATAGAGCTATTAGTATAAATTTGGCTTTTATATAACAATAATTCCTATGTGCTACTTTTCATCTCTAAAGCATAAAAATTATATTTAATTTATTTAGTCCTAATAATTTGCACAAGTTCTAGGGTTTTGTTACCTTATTTTTTATTGGTGATCCTTTTTTTTTTTTTTTTCCAAATTCTTCTTTTGAACAGTTTTGCTAAAACTTGGGTATGGTGATTATGGATTTAGATTTCCACAACAAATCAAATTAGCTGGCCAGTTTAACCAAATATTATAATAGGCTCTGTCTCAGTTTAATCAGTAAGGATCACTTTCACATGGATTGATTAGCTGGAGGATTATTAGAAGAAAGAGTTTGACACATCTTAGTAATACATAGAGGAAGAATTTTGGCAATTGGACACAAACTGAAAGAAAGTCTACAGTTAGAGATCATTATGTACAGAAATTCTGTACCTACCAAAGCCCATAGATTGAAATACTATAGGATTGAAGCTCCTGTGAGAAAAGTGTGAGCTCATTCTCTGCTCTCTACCATGTGAAAAGAGGATAAGGAAACAGCCATATGGAAAGCAAGAATCAGCCCCTACCAGGGCTGATGATAACGATGGTGATAGGGATGACGGAGGAGCTGGAGAGAGCTGTTAAAATATAAAGACTTTTTCATGTGTGGCAGATCCTCTGCCAAATTTTTTATAATTGTCTTTTTTCCCGTTCATTCTTCTTAGTAATGCCATCAGGTTCCACAGTGAGGCTTACACCTCCTCTTTCTGTTCTCCGTAGTCTCTGTGCTCAGAATTGTTGGTCAACAATATGACTTCCCACAACTTAAGAATTGCATCTTCCAAACTTATTTATAGCCATACAAGCAGGCTATAAAATTTTGAACAATGCCATAGAAGTACAAATGTTGTCCTTATATAGCTTAAATAAACTTCTATTTCTTCTTTGCCTCACTCATGTCTCTGTTGCAGTAAGTATATGTAGCCTAGCTCAATCTGTAGTATGCACATTATCCAGAAAATCCAAGGAATCAGAGCGAGGCATAGTTCAGAGAGAAGAAAATAGAATGTGAGTGCATTTCAGGGTTCGCTGCTACCATCCTGGAAATGTGCTGCTGGCATGTATAGAGGGTGCTAACATTCCAACTCTTTGAAATATTGCTTATTGGAAATTGATCATAAATAATTTATAGATTCTTATATATTATTATACAACTCATGAAAGTAGTACTTTAGAATAATTGAAATGTAATGTATGTGCATATATATAAATTATTTAGGCTTTACTAATGAGTAGCTAATGTTCCTATTATTTAACTCTCCAAGGAAGCAACTTACTAAGTGATAGAATATTATCAGATACCAGAGACTGTAACTGAATACTTCAGAGCTATATTTTCTCTTCTATTCTTCATAAGTAGATGGAGAATGGAGAAAAAAAATTATCTGTAGTAATTAAGTAGAGTGGGTAATGTATTTTCCCTATAATAAGGTTGGCCAATATGTCTATTTAAATGCTAAGATGTTATTTCAGTAATTACAGTTAGACGTAATAAAGCTAATTTCCTTATGTTAAAATTATATCCTACTGAGAAGCATTGTTCTTGATATGAGGATATCAACTAGAAAGCAACATTAAGAATGCAACACAATCCCCAAACGCACCCAGAGTTGCTTTGATTCACAGATATTTCATTAATCTATTCTCCCTTTGCAGTTCTCATTCAAATTTGTTATATTTCTTTAAAATATGCATGATCTAGACCTTTGTAAGAAAAACTATGAAGCACTGGCATTATTATTGTGTGTAAACATACACAACCTTTACAAACAATAATGCCGAACAGGGTGTATTATCTTCCATTATGAAGGGGTTGTTGTGTTTGTTTTATACATAAATAGCTACTGTAAGAGTTGCAATTCAGCACAGCCATTAAGGTAGGTAGTTACAAATACTATGGGTAAAACAAAGAGTATTTTGACACTTTGCTTAATGACCCTCATTATTCTCCTTTTAGTGAGTGTCCTTTCCTCAGACCTTATGTTCCCTGAGAAACTGGGAGAGGTCTTGTGGCTCCCAGTATCATGTGCTCCAACTGATGGTAAATTTGCAATAAGCACTGATGAAGCTCAACTCAGCTTTTCTTGCCCTTTCTATTTCCTGTGCTATTGGCTCAAGAAAAGTGGACATCCTGCTAGCTGTCTAATAGGTGATAAAAAGACAGAGAAGTATTTGTGCCTTAGCAGAAACTGCTATCTTCTAACCAAGTCCATGACTGAAACAGTACAATTCTGCTACTGGAAGTTTCATTACTCATGTGTACACAGCCTTATTTTCCAATACCTGTTATTAAATTTGCCATTGTCATCTCCACTTACTGGCTTGATTCTTGTTTCCCAAATCTAGAGAAGAAAAGATTGGATTTTCCCCACAAAAACTCATAGTTACTTAACTTATAAAATATATCCTACAATTTTGTTTTTAATACTTGTGCTACTTAGTTAAAAGTAAGAAAATAATTATGATTTCATTAAGCATTGAAAATATTTTCACTATGCTGGAAAACATAATTGAAGGATAGGAAAAATCAACAGAATAATCAAATTAATTAAAGATAAATTATGATTTGGAATATGTGTGGCTCATCTGCATTAAATAATGAACAGAACATTAAGAACATTGATTGCTATGGTTAAAGATACTAACCTTTTTTGTGAAAATAATAATTATTAGTTCATTTTGCACAAAATAACTGCTGGCTTTTGTAAACTATAGCCTTTTATCTCCTTGCTGAAAACCTAAAATCACATTAAAAAATCGTGGTCATCATGTGGGCATTTTATTATCACTAAAAACAAATTAATTCCAACAGTAAAATTGTGGCTTAGCAGTGCGACTCTGCATACTCTTACATACTGTGGAAGTGTCTTACATACCACTTATATCTGAATTGAATTCGCAGCACGGGGGCTGCTCTTATGAGGGTGAGAACTAGAAATGCATTTCGACTCTGCTTATTTACAAAGACATAGATTGTTAAATCAGGTATAGAATCTCGGACCTTACGAAGCCCTCATGGCAGATTTCATTAACACTTGGCCTCTTACCCTTCCCACCCACCCTAAAGAACAGAATGTTGAGAATCTCGTATTTAATTTTACTGAACTCCTTCTAGTGTGAAGGTTATAAAGTGACATTAAGCTAGTAAGTCGCTACCATGTCACTTCACTTTTTTACTCAATTTCACAAACAGCTTAATTCTGCAGAAGATTTGCTGTGAAAGATAAAAAGCATAATTCTCTTTATAGACTCACCTAGAAATAGCAGCACATATGCACTGCACAACATTATTATATGTTCCAAAATATGTTCCAAGATGAAGTATCAGACAGTATCAAATATAGAAAGTTACTTGTTTGGCTAGTCTTACCTTAAGCATTTGTTTGGTTTTGTGTTTGCTTATTCCTACTTCCTGTACTTGCTGTGTGTGTTGGGGGAAGAGGTAGTTCTTTCTGAGTTCCGTGTGTTAGCGTTTTGGGACCAGAGACTTTGAGTGACTTTCTTTGCATTTTCTTTTGCACACGGTGTAGTAGACAGATTTGGGAGGTAGAAGTACCATCTCGATCATGCTTATTTTCCACTGCACAGAGATGTGGGTTTGCTCCGCTTAGGATTCCTTTCATATAACATGTATCTATGTATTCTTGGTGGTCCATATGCATCACTGAGTGAGTGATGTGGGGTCCACAGGTGCACTGCCTATGAGATGTGTGTGCATGGAGTCTTGCACGGTTGACTCTGTGTGAAAAATGCAATAATTTGTCTCCTACCTTGAATCTCAGTCTTTAAGCATCACGCATGAAACTGAGACTCTATTTGTGCTTTTAAACACTTTCTCTTCATTAAAACTGGATGATTGTTATTGGTACATCTTCAGGTTAACTAAATGTCATTCAGTGGTTTAAAAAGATTCCATTATCACATTTTCTGTTCTGAAATATATGTTTATTGGTTTTATCTCTTTGTTAAGAACTTTTCCACTTTTATTCATTTTAAAAATATTTACCTTACTTCACAGAATGTGGTTATAATAGTAGGTCAATTTTTTGAGCAAGTCAAGACACAAATTATCTTAAAATTTACTTATGTCAACTATGAGATCCATTAGTTTTCCCTTGAACAAATCATTTTTTCTATATTTTTATGTGACAAGTAACTTTGGATTGTGTTCTACATGGTGAAATATATGTTGTGTGGACTATGGGTCTTATATGCAAGTCATGCTCAAAGATGTAAAATTTACAATATGTACTGATTGCCAAAAATTATGTAGCAACTGTGTTCAAAGTGGCTTGAGGTGTTGTGTGTGTTGTGAGGATATTAATGGAACTGTATCTTTTCGCTGTAATGCATTTCTTCATTTAAATATGTGCTATATTTTATGATCATCCCTCCCTAAAATCTGTCCAGCAGTTTCTGTCAAATGTAAACATCATGTTGTATTCCCTTTGTTATGATTTGTACATAGGTATTCTCCCAAAGCTTCATGTAGTTATGGAGTGGCTTCTGGAATTTGTGGTTGGTTACTGTCACTGTGGGTGCCACACATCCCCTGGTGCAGGTGATTTGCACTTCAATGTAAGGAAGGAAGAAAAATTAGCTGCTTGAGCTGTTTCTCCTCCTCCCTTAGCTCTTGCTCTTAGCGGCCACCATGAAAGGCTATTCTAGCTATGGGCCTCTCTGCCTGGGAGCCAGCTGAGTATGGACTGAAACCTCTGGTAACTGTGAGATAAATAAATCTTTCCTTCCCTCATTTTGAATGTTGAGTATTTGTCTCAGCACAAGAGAAGAGTAACTCATAAACTATATTTATTGGATCTGGGAATTCACAAGTTATGGCTCTTTCCAAAGTCAAAATGACCACGAAAAGAAATATTTTGATTGATGCGGGCAGCTAGGCAGCCAGCACAGTGCAACTAAAAATATTAATAGAGGAGGACTTCCACACTTGCTTTAGAAAGTGAAAAATATTAGTGGAATACAAATGTTTGGAATGAAAGACGGAGGGTGCTTGTTTGTTTCCTAGTTTGTTTGTTTAAGTACCAGGGAATAAACTCGGAAACTTGCCTTTGCCAGGCAGGTAATTATGTCTTGAGATAACAATAAAACCAGCTTAATTCACACCACAAAATTTTCTTGATTTTTGGAAGATGTTAATTGTCATGCCAGTTTAATTTTAAAAGACTTGTCACGACTCTTCAAGACTATGGTAAGTTTGTTCAAGGAGAGAAATTTTAGTGCTAGGTCTTGATGTAACTTGAGGTTTATTTCTTGAAATCTTTTTCAGGTGCTGCTACTAAGCCTTAAGAATGGGATGGAAAGCATTCAAAAATGAATGATCATGAAAATCACACTGCCAAAAGGTGATCTCTAAGGGTCAGAAATATGAAGAGGGTTTGCTACTGGAAATAGAGTTTCTGTGTCCCAGGATGAGTAAGAGCTTTAACTACCAAAAGAACCACAAAGGTTACTTCTTACAAGGTGAACAGGCACAAGAAAGTTGTTAAGAATGGACTTGTTTGTACAAAGCAAAAAAATAAAATTAGTATCTGGAAGAGAACCTGGATTTTGATGCATTTTTGATGAAATTTTGTCTTTCATTAATTTCAGAAGGAATTCAGTTTATATATTATATATTCACATAAAGTCTAACCAAAATTCACTTATTGTCACTGCTCCTCTGGAGAGACCAGGAAATACTTGCAGAGATTATCATACCCTGTATATGAATAAACACATAATATGTGAATTACATATCTGGGTCCAGCTAATTACTAGTAATTCAAACTTACCGTAGATAAAGGAGGAAGAGAATGAGAAGGTGAATATTGAGGATAAAACTACGTATGGATAAAACATAACAGTTCTGGTGCTGTTTCTTGAGGACATGTGAGCTTCTGACTGGCAAAACACTGGCACAAAAAAGGCAATGGGGAAGACATTTTCTTCCTTTTGGGTAAAAATTTTAGACTATATTAAAGAAAATATTAAAAGCAAAACAACAATGTTCCCTCCTCTAATGGTTGCATTTATTTATCCATTTTGTTCAGGACAAAGCATATGGAGGTTTTAGTCATGTATAGCCTCTTTTATATGCGATGCACATTGAGGTAAATAAATACTCTTGATAACAGCTGTACAGACTTCGCTGATCTGACCTTATTTTTTATTTCCTGTCATAATATAAAGAAACTAAGATGGTTTTCATTTGAAAGGGACTTTGTATATATTGAGGTCCAGCTTCTTGGAGAACATCAGGTTTCTCCTATAACACAATTCATTCCTTCAGGTAAATGAAGCATCCTGACATGATGAAATATTAATATTTTTTGTATCAAAAGTAATATATTAATTTGACTGAGGAGAAAAATATTCGAAACACCTTTGTTATAGTTTGTGTCTAGCTGGTCCCCCAAAGCCTCATGCAGTCATTCAGGCAGGCTTCTAGATTTTGTACTTAATTCATGATGCAATGATGGGATTTTAACACCCACCCTAATAAACTAGCATGAGCGCAATGCAAGAAAGGGAGCCAGGTTAGCTAGATGTACAGCTGCTGCTCCCTCACTTTTGATCCTGCTATTTTGCTGTTTTTCCACTGTCATAAACTGTGATCCTACGCCATATGTCACGCTGCCTTTGAGCCACCTGAGTATGGAATAAAACCACCACAAACAGTGAGATAAACAACTACTCTCCCTTAATTTTGTCCCAACAATGAGTGGAAAGAAATTGAGACAGAATTCGGCACCAAAGAATTGGTGTCATTTCTGTGACTAAAGCTTACCATGTGGCTGAAAGGCCTTTGAGAATGGTTATGGGAAGAAAGAGTGGAGATTTAGAGATACTGTTTGAAAAAGAAATGCTAGAGAATCTTTGGCTGTATGGGAGCTTCTGGTCAGAGCTAAGAAGACCTGAAGGCTGATAGAAATCCTACCTGTAAAGGTCAAGCTCAGGAGGATTCTTCAGAGAAGGCCGGCATTGGTTGCTGCATACCAGACAATGTGTGTTATGGTGTGACAGGAAGATTATTTGCATTTTGCTTGTGTCCAGAGACTAAGATTAAGCATGAAGGACTGGTTAATATTGCAAGAGAAATTTCAAGGCAGTCAACCGTTCAGGCCGTGGCATGATTATTGCTGCGGGCTTTTAAGTAGATTTATATTGAGAATTAAGATCGAAGAACCCAGTAGGATGGCTTAAAATGTGAATTGGGTCAGGAAGAAAACTCTAATAAAGCTGTAGACTACAAAGATAGAGCTGAGATCTTCATTTTGGAGAAGGAACAGAATAGTGAAGATGGACTGAGGGTATCACAAGGAGCAGCAGGACTATACCCTTTGCGCCCTGAAAACTGCAAAAGTGAAAGATTTTGATTTGAGGAGAGTGCCACAGAGTGCCATATTCCAAAATGGAGGCAGTAGTCACACCAGACTCCAGAATGGCAGTGTTATAGAGAATGTGTTCCTCAGAATCAGAGTCAGAATGCTCAGCAAGCCAGGCACTAGAACCCTACAGCCAAGAGAGAAGCAAACTTGGCTGCTGCTCCGTCTGGCAGTGGACCTTGGCATCACCCATGTGGCACTGGTATTACACACATGCAGCATGCAAAAGTTCTGAGGTTAAGAAGGATTTCATCTAGATTTGAGAAGAATGCCTAGGAAGCTAGGCAGTGTGCCTCTGGGAAGGTAGTATGTGAAGCTGTGAGTGGAAAGCCTGCAGTGCAGTAGAGATTCCAGGAGTTTGGCAAAACCAGAGATACAGATGATCTAAGGAAAGTTTCAAGGAGGGAGCAAAGCAGGCCTAAGAGAAGGTCCGTGGGAACCACCACCGAAAGTGCCATTGAGATAGAGCCACATGGAGATTACAATCCGCCACAGATTGCTTCGGATGTTCCAAATGAAATTAGTGGATTTAATGTTTACCCTTCTGGATTTTGGACATGCTTTGGTCTCAATGTTTTGTCTTCTGCTGTTTGTACCTCTTAGAGTTGTAATGTTATTTTTGTACCAGTGAATGTTGGAAGCGTTTAGCTTTTCATTTGTACAAGGGCTCACAGCAAAGAGGAGACTTGAGACTGTTAGGACTTTGGCAACTCTGAGAAATGAACTAAAATGGCTTCTGCATAATGGGATGTGCATGAGTCTTTGGGCAGCCAGGGGCAGGATGCTATGGTTTGTGCCTAGCTGTCCTCTCAAAGCTTCACACAATCCTTTGGCATGTTCAAAAATTTATGATTAATTCATGATCAGTGGTGTGATTATGGGGGTAACTGTTACATGCTCTCTGGGGCAGAGAGCCCGAATAGAGCACAGGAAGGCGGAGAGGCTTGCTAGCTGCCGCAGCCACGGCTCTTCCTTTTGGTTCTTGTTCTTTTCTGTTTGCTCCCACCACGCACTGCTGCCCTCTGTGTGCTCCACTCTGCCTTGGACCCAGCTGAGTACAGACCCTTTCAGGTACTTATTTGCACTTCAAAAGCATAGGAATAAAAACAAAGGAGAAGGAAAAAAAAAAACATCTTGCAACATATTTTTATAGAAGTTTTTGTCAAAAGACACAGCCAGAATGACATGGTTATGTGACAAATTATGATCTGGTTTAGTCAATATTACTGGAGGCAGAGTGACCACAATGGCCAAAGAAAATGTCTCTGAAAATAAATTGCCTTTAATTTTGCTGTAGGGCCAGTGAGATAGGTCAGAGGACTGATCTCCTTTCTAGAGAAGCTCAAATATCAGGGTTCAATCCCTGGCACCACATGCCATGCCATCCCCTTCCCGAGTGCACTGGGTGATGGAGCCTGGGCGTGGTGGCACACGCCTGTAAATCCAGTGCTGGAGAGGCTGAAACCAGGAGAATCACTATGACACCAAGATGCATAGTGAGACTCTGTACAAAATACATAATGTTGCTGAGTATTGTCCTGTGGATTCTACTTTAATCTCTAACCATACACTCCAGGAGCATAATAATTGTCTTTCCAAGGTCCTTCCTTGGACAATCATATGTAGATTCAATTATTCGATTGCGTAGTTCTCCTCACAGACATGAGCATTCTCAACATGTAAGCTTCTCCTAAATTTCTTTCTTTTTTTTTTTTAAGGTATTTAGTACAGAGTCTACATGGTCTCACTACTCACAT
Organism: Myocastor coypus; assembly: GCA_004027025.1. Classification (NCBI taxonomy): domain Eukaryota; kingdom Metazoa; phylum Chordata; class Mammalia; order Rodentia; family Myocastoridae; genus Myocastor; species Myocastor coypus. Next base: position 68,862 of record PVJA010003231.1, read on the forward strand.
TGGACTTGTAGTGGTTTTCCTGTTTTCAGCTTCCTCAGAGCTGGGATTACAGGCATGGCCCACCAGGCTCAGTCTCAATCCGCTTCTCACCAGGCTCTAGGACTGGAGCTATCACGACACAGTGGAGATCAAACCCCAGCCCCTATATCAGCCTAATTAGACTTCTACTAAATTTCTTAGAGTCCAGTGATCCTTCAAGGTCTGTGGAGAAATCTAGTTTTATAGTTATTCATCTGGAACCATTAAGTAAAAGACAACATAGGAAGACTTAACATACCTTTGAGCATAACTTATTTTTGATAACATATTAAAAGATACATAAGGATAAAGTAGAGATACATCTTGTTTATGTTTAGGAAAGATTTTGGGGGAAAATATTTCATTTTCAGAGAAATGTGCATAAGCTGTCCAACATTTAATAACGATTTATTAATAATGAGATGGAAAAGAGGTGTCCTTTGTGTTTGTCAGTCAAATCATGCCTCAGGTACTGAACGAGTGGCTGATGACGTCGTGCAGTGGGTGCTTGTGGAGATGCTGAGGTCAGAGTTCTTCAACTTTACCTTGAGCTTTAATTTCAGACACTCACACATTCCTTTTCTTGACAAATGTGTAATTTCAACAGAAATGATGACGCTCAGGAGCCTCGTGTGTCTGCCTGGCCAGGTCAACAGTAGTTTATACACTGACTCTTCTTTTGCTTCACAAATGCAAAGCAGTTTTCTTTTTGGTCAAAGTCACAATTTGAGCTTTATTTTTGATGAATATTTCAATGCAAATCTTTAAAAGCTGTTTATAAGTACATCAAATAACCATACAACATACTAAACAGCCTTTGTTTCTGGTAAGAGTTGCTATTTTTTAAGCCATAGGAATGCAGTATGATGTTAATATGAAATTTGCTGCACATTTACCTGTCGCGCGTCGCTCTAGTTCCCCAGCCTCAGTGCATCGAGGAAGATTAAAGTGGTTCACCAAAGGTATTTTTTACTAATGTGTAATCAAATAAGGAGAATACTATGAGTTGATAAGTAAAATGCAACAAGATACTTTGAAAATCATAACTAAACTCATAATAGAAGCAAGTACCTAGTAGCTTCCTCTCCACCACCACCAACGAAAAATGAGTTCTGAACTAAAACGTAAGCTAGAGAGTAGTTGACTGTCTTGATAACTACGATGCTAGCATTAACAATTTATGTTTAACCAACGCATATGGCTCTAGGAACACATCAGCTGAAAAGTTATAACTGATAAATCATATTAGTTGCAGACCATGAAAATGCTGCTGGCTCAGTGAAATATGAAAAAGAAACACACCCCCTTCTCTCTAACAACATAGCAGAAAAGAATCAATGCATGCCTAAAACATGCATTTCCACTCCTGTCAAATTTTCCCAGAACACCTAGCAAAGACACATGGGCTGGGGACAGGACGGCGTCACGCAATCGTTAAGCTGGCAGAAGTGCAAAACGAGAAGATGGGGATGTGAAAATAATATCGACTCTGCTCCTACTGCAAGGTGGTTGTGCCTTAACCAAATAGTAGCTCATGCTGCTTTGTGCCTCTAATGCCCTGTCCTAGGATAGAAGTAATATTTATTTCAGCTCTGAGAGCCTTTTAGCTTGGCATCTGCAGCTGTGATGTCTTTTGTTGGAAATTTAAATGTGAACATTTGACATCTGGTTGATTCCAGATTGACATTCAGAGCAGAGAATGTCAACTCTCTTCTTTTTTTCTTCCTTCCTTCCTTTCTTCCTTCCTTCCTTCCTTCCTCTCTCCCTTGCTCCTTTCTGTCTTTTTTCTTTCTCTCTCTCTCTCTCTCTCTCTCTCTCTCTCGCTTCTTTCATCTGATTTTTTTTAGGACTAGAGTTTGAAATAAGGGCTTGATTTCTGTGTGCGTGGTAGGAAAACACCTTTTTTTTTTTAAATTTTGTAATACGAATCAAGCTCACACTAAGCTGTTAGACTGTCTTGGAAGTTGTGATCTTCATGTCTGCTTTTGTATTGTAAAGAGAGAACTGACTAGTTGTACTAGAAAGTGTGTGGTCTAAAAGTCTGAGTTACATATTTCACAAGAAAAATAATTGTTAAACCTAGCTGCAATGGGTTACCTTCATGGTTATTATGGTTGTCTCTGAATGTCCCGTCAAAGTCTTATGCCTTCATGGAGGAAAACTTTTTGGAATAGCTGTATCTAGTGTTTGTGACTGATTGATGATGAGACGCTAAGATTAAGGGCATAATTGCTCTAGGATAGGAAGTCTGCATACAATATAAGGGACAGAAAGGTTTCTTTCTTTCTCTCTTACTATGCATTCCGTTTTGCTATTGTCTACACCCCATGAACTGTCCTCCTCTGTCACAGCACCTTACCTTGTAGCTGGCCAATTAATGGTTGAAACCTCTACAAACTGCGATGTGAATACACCTTTTCCCCTTAACTTTGGGTGTTGGATGTTTGTCTCAAAAATGATAGAACAGTAACTAAGACAATATTTAGTACCAGTAAATAGTGATCCTGCAAGTGAAGAGCAGGTTCCAAAGTCATTGGCTGGGAAGAAAGCCTGGATTGATTGTCAACCTCCAAATGACACATGCCATGACTTTGCAAAAAGTTTGTCTGAGTTTTCCTCATGTTCTGAGACTTTGCTTGAGACTAAGATGAAGGGGAGAAGACATTAATCCGGCAGAAGAAATATCAAGATAGTCTCGTGGTGACTCAGTGGCGCTGTTAATTTTGGGGAATTTTAGCCAGATCCATGTTGAGAATCATGGGTAAAGAGCCAGGCAGAATGTCCAAAAAATAAGCACTAGTAAAAGCATGGACTATAACGGTTGAGGAGAACAGATCTTGAGTGCTGGGGAAGAAAAGAATAGAAAACATAACGTTCAGGTATCACAAGAAGCAGCTGGACTCTACCCATTGCAGCTGCACATTGTGAGAGTTAAAGACCTTGCTTAGAGGAGAAAGTTGCAGAACACCATGTTCCAGAATGGAAGTGGTCTGGAGAATTTATTCCTTAGAATTGGCCTCAGAGTGCTTAAGGATCCTAGCACTGACTGCTTACAGGCAAGAGAGAAAAAACTTTGGCTACCAATTCAGCTTGCAGCAGACCTCAACAGTTCCCACATGATGCTGGCTTCAGGTGTGGACAAAATAAGAGAGTTGTGAGGTCAGGAAGGATTCCAACCAGATTTCAGAAAAAGCCTGGAAGACCAGGCAGTGTGCTTCTGAGAAGACAGTGCTGAGTGTGAAGCCAAAGATATGGTGAAGACCGCAGAAGTTTGGAGAAGCCAGAAATGTGACTCATCTGAGGAAAATTATAGGGAGAGATCAGATACATCCCAAGAGAGAAACTGTGGTAGCTATAATCATCAGAAGTGTCATAATGTCATAGTTAGAAGACATAATGTTTTCCCTGCCTGATTTTGGACCTGTTTTGATCCTATTGCTTTCAGTCACCATTTGCACATTTTTAAATGGAAATGTCCATCCTGTGCCATTGAATGCTTGAAGTGTTTAACTTCTTTTCATTTATACAAGGTTCACAGCTGAGAGTTTGCCTTAAATCTCAGAGGATACTGTGAAGTCAGACTTTTCTGCAGTGTTGAAATTGTTAGAACTTCAGTAACCCTTCTAGATGGATTAAAAGCCTTTTGTGTAAAGAAGTATACCTGAGTCATTGCGGAGCTAGGGGCAGAATTTTGTGGTTTGTGCCTGCCTGTTCCCTGAAAGCCTCCTGCTTTGATGGGGGCAGTTCAATTTGCAGAGTATGATTGATTCATGTTCTAATGCTGGGATTAAAGGTGTGAATGAGATACTTGCCCTAGGGCACATAGCCTGCACACAGTATCAGTGACAAAAAAGAGCTTTGTCTCTCTCTCTCCTCATATTTTTTTCCCCAATTTTCACCATCATGACCTGTTACCCCTCTGCTTACAGCCAGATCATTGTGGACAGAAACTTCTACAGACTGGGAGCTGAATAAAGCTTTCCTTCCTTAGCACCAAGTTTCAGGCATTTTACCTCAGCAATGAGAAAAGTAACTGAGACAATTGGGCCTATAATCTCCATCATAAACCGGAGAACCTGTCAAAACTTCATTATGATTTGCCAAAGCAGTTGTCTCTCTTAGGAACATGTATTTACTAGAACTAAGGCTATATTGTCATAGCTAAAACCTGTTATTAGAGCTCAGAATAAATGTCAAATAAGCATAAAGACTACAGACAGCAACTGCTTGTGACATAGCTCAGATTTTTCCATTCTTTCTACAACATGTTCTGCTTCCCATTCCCCCAAAGAATCCAGTCACAGGCATAATGAGTCTACTTGCTGCTAACAGTGGCAGGCAAGATTAAGCTGCTCACGTTGGCCAAGAGTCCTCCCACCTAGGGGCCAATTCGCATCCCCAGTGCACAATTTCGCATTTTCCAGTCAACCTTTAAGAGCATGGCATACAAGTGCCTCCCTGATTTCTCCTCATTAGCATTTAATACACTGAAGAAATTCTTACCTATGTGATACAGCTTTTGGTTAAAAGCTTGCCCATGAAATTTTTCTCACACCACCCTTACTAATCCCAAGTGATCTTTGGGATTATTTTCCTTGCTCCTGAAAACCTTGCCTCTTCTCCCCTCCTGCTTGTCAGCAGGGGTGTGGAGAATGGCAAAGATTCTGAGATTTGATCCTCCTTTTAAGCTAACAAGTTAGCCTGCCAGGTCCATGTATACTGAGAGCAAGCGTGAGAAACAAAATGTTATGCTAGTGTTTATAGCATAATTGGCAGCTGCTACTTTGCTCGAATTCCTCCCTCCGAAGGGCAAGCACTGGCTCTTGGCCTCATTTCCTGCTTCCACAGTTTTCTCCCCAGCTTGCTCCATGGTCTTCCCTAGCCCTCCCACGGTGTCACCTAGTTTCAGGAGAGTGTGCCCAGTGCAGGAGCACATGAGCTATACAATGTATGCACATGAACATTTTCCTTTATAATCCCCATTGCTTCTCCGATGTCCTTCCAGTGTTACAGTACTAAATGAGACAACATCAGGATCTTTAACATCTGTGCTCCTTGATTCTCAGAAGGAGAAATTATTCAGGTTGGTTCACAAAAATGTTGGAAAAAATGCGAGGGGGGAGAGAGAGAAAGAGAGAGAGAGAGAAAGAGAGAGCGACAGAGACAGACAGACAGACAGACAGAAAGACAGACAGACAGACAGACAGGGCTGGGAAGATAGCTCAAAGGTCTAAGCACTTGGCTGACAAGCACAATTTCCCTAGTTCAGTTCCTGACACCATATGCCATGCTGGCTCCACACCAAGCTGGTCAAACATCCAAGCATGGTGTCTCATGCCTATAATCTGAGCACTGGGGAGACTGATATAGGAGGCTTACTTTGAGTCCCAACAGGGTACTGAAGCCCTGTACCAAATAGATAAATAAATAAATAAATAAATACATGATTAAATATATTTTTTAAAACATACAGCATAGTTAATGCAAGTGATATGATGTATTATAAACATAAAATCATGCAAACGTTTGTTCTATACCTTGTAAAAGAAAATATAAATATTCTCTATCCAAGGAGAAATGAAAATATTGTACATATTGATCGCATATTTTAAAAACCAGAAATGTTAGACATTTGAGTATACAGCATTTATGTTACAAAATATATCCTGGTTTACTAACAAAATAGATAATGCTGAAGAAGAGATCAGTGAACTTGAATTTTAAGAATCAATCTATAAAAAAGGGGCACAAAGTCGTTATAAAAGTAAGGATATCCATGTTGTGCAGTAAAATACATTCAAATGCCTCGATTCATGTGTAACTGGAAGTTCCAGAATGGGGAAACATTGAAGGACAAAGTTTCAAAAATATAAACTAAGAAACATAAGATAAATTTAAGCTCAGTATAAAATACAGGCAGAAACACCCTAAGTCACACCGTGCTCAAGACTTCAACCATAAAAATGCAGAAACTTGAAAGTACTAGAAAGAGAAAAATACACAAACAGGTTAAAAAAAAAAAAAGGAGTGATAGTACGTATCAGTGGAAACAGTTCAGGAAAAAGGCAGTATAAAGACATCTTAAATTATTAAAAGGACCTGTAATCCCAGCACTCGGGAGGCTGAGGCAGGAGGATCGGTGCAAGTTTGAGACCAGCCTGGGCTACAAAAGTGAGCTCAAGGCCAGCCTGAACTGCATAGCGAGACCCTGTCTCAAAAAGACAAAAAAAAAAAAAAAAAATATATATATATATATATATATATATATATATATATTAAAAGGAAAATAAAATGTCAATTTGGATTTCTGTAGCTAAAAAGTATCTTGAAAACACAGAGAAAAGGCTTACTCAAGAATACAAACATGAAAACAATTCAACACTAAAACAACTACAAGAGGCCCTAAAGGCAGTCTTTTAAGTAAGCAGATGAGGATTCCAAAAGAAAATGCAGAACAATGCGAAACATGAACAAAAAAATTGGTCAGTTGTGTAGCAAATATGAGCTCTTTGATAAAGCTAAATAAACCTTTCTTCCTTAATTCTGGATGTGTAGTAAATAAAATATACCTTATTTTGTATTTTTTTCATTTTTGAAATACCTTATTTTTTTAAATTTTATTTATTTATGTTTTCTTGTTTCAGAACCTTTGTTTGTTTATTCACTCATTTTTATGGCCGGCTCATCCCGCCCTGAAGCCAGGGCTGGCGCAGCATATGGTGCCAGGGCTCGAACCGAAGTCCCTGAAGCCTCCCAAGCTTTCCCAAATAGGCTCTTTAGACCACTGAGCCATCCCGCCGGGCCCTGAAATACATTAAACTGATGATAGTTTAAGACAAATATTTATATAACATATCGTGCAATATTGTACAATATATAGAATTAAAATGTGAGACAAAAATAGCTAATTGGTTCATTGAAAAACACTCATTCTACAAGAAGCGAAGTCATATTGGCTGATCATATACTACTAGTCAAAAATAGACAATATGAAACAAATTCAGAATAAAAAATTAAAACTAACAAGTCAGAATAACACAGAAGAGATAATCAACAATTTGTCAAAAAATGATTGTATATAAATAATTACACAGCCAAAAGAAGGAAATAGAGTTCACAGAGTCAGTTGAGAAAATCAATAAATAAATGGCATCATGACAGGGTTTAATCCAGTTATATCAGAGTTGACATTTCTTTTGAACTGGGTAAACACCCCAATTAAAATTCAGATAATTCCATATTACCAATACAGCAATAATTCATTTATGCTTTTAATAACAGATTTACTCTAAACAGACTCTAAGTAGGTTAAATTCAAGATGCTAAGTGTATATCTCTCGGTAATGCCACTGAAAGAAAAGCAGGAATGTGTATGGTAATAGCAGAAAATGTAAATTCAATAACAAAGAATATTGTTTTTTTTTTTTTTTTTAGAACTGGGGTTCGAACTCACAACCTTGCACTTCCCAGTGCAGGCACCTGTGCCACAGAGCTATCTCCCCAGCCCCAACAAAGAATATTGTTAGAGAAGACAGTCAAGATATAAGAATAACGTCATCAATGAGCAACGCAAGCTGTGTAACAAACAGTTATTCTCACTAAAGCAGAGGTGGTAGACATGTGTCAGGAGTTTTGGGTTAGATTTGTGCAGAATAATCAGCTCCACTACCTCTTAATTGGGAAACAGGCTTGTGAGATTGTCTTTCATTTATTTATTGTATTTTATTATTTTTAATTTTGATTATTACTATCATTGTAGCGAATAATCAATCATCAGACAGCTCACTTTTGAAATGTGACAAACCTGAAATGTTACATATTCTTGTAGTTTTTCAAGTCAAAAAGTAAGAAAGAACAAATTCTCACATAAAAATATATTCATCTGTGAGTACACAGAATACGAAATCTTGTGCCTAGTAATTTTTGTGGTGATGTTTAATATTGCTACGTAATACAAGCAATAACCATGAGTTCAACACAAGACAAAATTAATAACTAGGAATGTACAAACTTTTTTTTTTATTCTTAACAATCTTATGGAAATAAGAATTTTCTCTAGGATAGAGATACTGCTGCTCATCGTCAGGCTATAATTTTAAACCATATGCGTTATTGACTTTACGCATAATTTATACTGAGTTCCTAGTTCCTTATCTCAAAAAAAGCAAGAAACAAATAGCAAGAACCATAAAAACAACACCAAAAAGAACGCTTATTTTGATGAGCTATTGGACATTGCTATTTCTAAAGCCCTTTTTACTATAGTTTTATAAGAAATTTAGAAAGAGACAAAAATTATACATTTTTTGCTATCATTGTGTGCTTTTTTATGTTATTTAACTTATGAGAAACATAATACAGTACCTCTTGATTTTTAACTTCATGACATAGAAGAAACAGAAAAAAAATCTAGGACTATTTTTATCAAACAGAATAAAAACAGTATATTTTTCAATAGTATAAAACTGTAGTATGACTTCAAGAAAAATATTAGTATTAATTAAGCATCTTTTTAAAGGCTATATATTCATAAAGGGTTCCTTATAATTCTTTAAAAAATTTTACTGGTATTTAACATTTGTTCCATAGCAATGATTCTTTGCATTTGTTTCATTTTTAAGTTATGATTTTGCTCCAAATTCCTACACATACCTTGTTACTAAGAGTTTATCACACCGATTTATTTAACATCTTGAGAGGTGTGAAATTTATTCAAGCCATTCTTATGACCTGGGTTGAAATCACATTTTAGTAGTGAAACTTTTTTTTAATTGACTTACAATTTGTGGGAATATATATAGTTTCTTATAACATATATATATATACATATATATATATATATATATATATATATGTATGTATAGAGAGAGAGAGAGAGAGAGAGAGAGAGAGAGACACACACACACACTGAACTGTGTCCCATTCTTTTTAAGATCGAATCCTCCAGCAGCTCTCAGCTCTGGAAATGCTCTGGGGAGAGAACCACCCGCAGGGTGCTGAACTGGGACCTTGTCCTAGGCCCAGAAACTGAAATTTCAGCCCTGTCAAGATTTCTTAAATTGCAGATGTGGTCATCGCCTCACTTCATGAAACACCTGGAGCCAGAACTAAACTATCAAGATTTTTTTAAGTTACCCCCCAAAATGTGAAAAATAAATATTTGCTGCACCACTTCTTACATCTTCAGACAGCCTTTTAGGAACACCAGATAACCTTTCCAGGTTGCTGTTCTCTGTGGACATCAGCATGTTCGTTAATTGAACCCTCTTTAAATAATTAAACACTCTTTAGATTAACATAATATCACAGTATTTAATAATTAAACACTCTTTAAATTCTCTTTAAATAACCTTCACTGACTGTTTCTTTACTATACTCCCATTAGCAAAGGGCCAGGGTGTCACATGCATTGCTTCAGGTCTACTGGCTATGAGGACAGAGGAGGGTGCGGTGCACAGCATCGCTTCACATGCCGTGCATGTCCTGTGAAGCATCAAATGTGACCACAGCTGTCCCAAAACAACCAGCCGGGCCTTTTCTCTACATCCCAGACCCTAAAGCGAACATTGAAAACTCAAGAATGGAGAGCATACAGTTTTCAGTGCAATCGCCAAACACAGATTGTTCTTTTGAGAACATGTTTCTGAATATTTAAATACAACCTATGTGATACACAAAAACATGAGGCTCTCTTTAGAGCCAGGGTCCTTCATTTTGTAGCAGGGGTCTCCATCTTGGAACTGACTTCAGGGTGATTTAAGGACTGTCCACTTATAGTTCACATTATTTCTATTATTACTACTTTGCAACATATATTAAAATGAATGTATGTCTCACAGTAATGCAGAATCAGCTATGGTGCTGAGGCAGTTTTCCTGCAGCTAGGCAACCCCATCAAGGCCTGTAGGGAGACAGTATCATTGAATAGTACTGCTTAACATAATATACTTGTACTAAATTTTTGTAAAAACAAAATGTATTTGGTTATTACAAGATCTCACTACACAGCTTGGACTGCTAGGGCTTCTGCAGCTCCACAGTTTCTCATCAGTCGCCGTTACGGGGTTGTTAGAGTCTGTGCGAAGGTGAGTTGCTGTGCCTCTGCACAGCTGCATCTTTGTGCTAACGCTAACCGTCATTGGCTGCTGCTGCCCCAGGTCTAACAACCTGGCCTCAGCTCCTCCTCAGAACGTCAAGCAGGAGACCCACATGCAAGGTTCACAGTGGGGTTCACACTCCCGTGAGAAGCCAGAGCTGCTGTTGATCTGAAAAGAGGTAGGGCTCACTAAGGCGAGGTAGGAGGAGGTACGGTGAGATGCTTACACAAACCAGTGATACATGACTCTTTCCTTAGTCCAAAGAACTATCCATGTAGCAAGACACATTCAAAAATGTATCATCAGAGAGAGGAACAACTATAAGAATTTATGTTCAGATTCTACAGAGTTGACAGGTTAAAACTTAGGCTCGTGAATATGACTCTATATGAAATGCCCCTGGAGAGAACGAGTTTTATCGATATAATTGTTGCAAACAGAGGATTCTTTTCCCTTTTTATCAAGAAGCAAAAGAAATTGTTCTACCTTAACTTTCAGCTAAAAGAAATGCTTAAAATTTTCTGAGTGAAGCATATTACAATGAAAACACAAAAAAGTAAAATTCATATACATGCATTGAAGATAATTACAACTGTAAAACATTTTAGCTTGCTAAGAGTTCATATTAAAATCTAGTTTTGAAATCATCAAAAAATCAACGAACTTTTTGAATTATTTATATTTCAGACTGAACACTCTACACCCAAAATGATTTGCAATGTGAGAAATCTCAATGTGTGATTTTCTTCATGAAATGTCACAATCTTTTATTTAATACATTAATAACTTTCTTAGGAGAATAGGACATATATAGACATCGATTATAAGGACTCATCTGTATGGAAATATTTTGCTGTCTAGAAATAATGAGTTCATTTTTGTGTTTCTTTTTATTTTGAGCTGGTAAATGATACCTTTATTAGCAGTATTGGAGGAGGGTTACCATTATTTTGTGGCGCAAGAGTAAGGCATAGTCTTCTCTTTGCACCACGGAAGATGAGCAGAAGAACCCGGTGGCCCACAGGCAGCACAGAGCATAGGTTGATGCAAATAGTACACAATTTGTGGCCCGATTAACTCAGCTACAATTTCATTGTTCATTTTCTCTCAATGGTGAGTACTAAAACAGACTCTAAAGGTCCGATAAAGTCATGGTGCTTACCCATTTGGGGTATGTTTGATTTTAGCTATCAGCTTATGCTTAGGTTAAATTTGCTTCCAGGCAGTAAGACAGACTAGGAAAGACAGCCCTTTGGGTGGTGTTTCATGTAGGTTTATTTGAAGAAGAAACGGTAGAAAGTCAGGGCAATGAAATAAAAGTCTATTCCTGTTAGAATGTTTGAGCTAGAGACACGACAACTCACACAGGCCCTTCCTGTGAAGCCCTCTGCTTCCGTCCTGGTTGGAAATGAGAACAGCCTGGGAGCAGCGCAGGCGGCTGGAAATCATGACCCAGCTCAGGGATCCCAAGTCACAGAGAGCTGTCTGATGAACGTCCTACTGAGAGCGGGGGTCCTGAGGCTGTTGATTGGAAATTCTGCATCCATTACACTGACTCCAAAAGTGGCTGGGAAATGAATTGACCCAGAAATGCACAGTGGGAGATTAAAGAGCAAAGAGCTGGCAAAGGAGACTGAAAGGAATCTTTCCCACCGAGATAGACTTTGTTTCATTTTAAGATGAAACCTTGAAATCTTCTACTAAATGACACTTTATGTATATTGTATGTAATAAGTGTAAGGCAGAGTAATCTAATCTTCCCAGGTAAACTGACATCAGCAGCAGAGGAGTTATTTTTCCTTATACTATAATAGGTACTAACCATGTTTTTTTTTTATCACTGCAATAATATTCTACTTTCACAAAGCACTATCCTCAACACTCATGAGATTCTATTAGCTTTACCCTAGATATCAACAGATATCCACTCAGATTTTAATAATTGTTATTTGGAAAACAAGAAATATCTTAAGCCAATAATTTGGATATACCATATACCCGTAGGATCTAATAATCCCCTGTATATCATATATTTCAAGAGGATACGGAAGGGGAAGAGACTAAGATCTTATTTTAATTTTTTTTTCGTGGAAATAGCACAGGTCCAGTATATATTTTATAAAACATCAACTTGATGACTACTGTGTAGTCACATTTTGGTGTGCGTGTAAATCAATGCGCATTTGTGCTGTAGTAGCACTGTAGTGTTGTGACTACAATTGTAAGAATTTTGATTAAATTGGTGGCTTGTGGCACCAGTAAACTTGAGTAGTGATAGGGAGAATGGTACAGTTACTGGATTTGGCAAAATTAGTTGGTTTTTAAAAGAAATTCATACTGGATCTTGCCACTGTGATCAAATAATCCACTACATGATGTAACATTTTCCTTGGTGAGAATACTGAAGGTGACACCCCTTCCAATCCACGGGAACCAATGCTCTACATCCACAAATATCAAGATTTACGATCACCACCACTCAGATGATTTTTACTTGGCTGCTCGGCTTTGAAGCATGCTGTTTTGTCATTAGCATAAGAGGTTCTTATAAAATCCATAACTTAAAATTATTTTCAAGGCCACAGTGAGAAACAGCTTGGAATGAAAAAAATCTGAAATCAGTTCTTTTGTGCTTTCATGTTTGGGGGATGTGGTAAGCATAAAACTGAAGGCTTCAGTCATTCAGAGCACAGAATGCAGACATGATAATTTTTCCAATCATTATTGGTACAAATATTTCATCTCATTGAACTAAGAGAAAGTAGTTGTATACATAGTCCAATATTCCATAGCTGTAGTGGAAATTGGCAGAACTGGCAACGTTGGAAGCTGTTGATTTAAGCGTTTTACAGCTCAGCATACTAAACTAGCTTTACTGTTTTATGCCTCGAGGACAGTGATAGGCATTGTATCAATTTTTGGGAATGTACTGTAATGTGTTTTGAATCTGCTTTATTGTCATTTCTTACTAAAAGTTATAATAAAAAAAGCTGAAGGCTTTAACAAGGAGCGGTGTCACCAGATTTCCTGTGACTTTTTATTTTGAGATAGGAATTCGGAAGCTGCTGCTTCCTTGGCTGGCCCCCACTTTTCCATCCGCGGCATTGGCTTTCCGAGTACTGCAGTCCCTGCTACCGTGTCGGGCGGAGGCTCAGAATTGCACACCAGCCTCTTTATTGGTCTTTCCACTTCATCACAACGTTCTTTTTAGTTTATTTAATTGTTTTGATGATGTATGCTGAATTTGAGACGAGCCAAGCTGTAAGAGTGATTTCCATTTTAAGGGTCAGTGTTGTGGTATAGTTAAACCACCACACGATATTTGTAATTTAGTATCTTTTTTGAGTTAACCTGTTTGACAGGGCATTATAGTTGACTTTGTGGAGCACTATTCTCATGTTAGTGACTTTTTCCTATTTCTATTCTTCAATAAAGTTTAAAATGTCGCCGCTATTCCTACATGATATAATTATAATATTGTGACTCTTTCACATTGTTGGCAGTGCGCATATTCACATTATACGTACCTATGTATTTAGAGACAAGTGTAATGATTGTTATCATCTCTTTGCTAAGAAAATAACACAAATGTAACAGATAAAGTCAACTTAAGGCATTAGTGATATATATTTTGTGGTTGTTACTTTATATAATTTTCAAATAGTTATGCTAATTTGGTAATAAAACTGGCTTCAGATATGTGTATCTCCATTGATACTTTGTTGTCTTTATTGGCCAATCTATCCACTTGTATTTTGTATTATGTCAAAGAGAGAAGACAGTAGATATACAATAAAATTATACCTACAGAAAAAATTGAAGAAGATGCAGAGAGAGAGGAAATTAAACTCTGAGTACAGAAACTTTATTTGGAGGGAACACACGTCCTCTTTAGAGACAATTTTAACCAAAATATGGTCATACATATTCAGATTTTGTTTAAATACTTGATGATCTGGATTATTCTGAAAGGTGATCGTGCTAAATTCCAGGCTGAGGAATAAACAGAGACAGCAGTTTGACCCCAAGAAGACACCTGCTATTCCATGACTGACGTCAGTGTGGCCATTTTTTACTTTGCATACGAACTTGAGATAGAGTACACTTGGGAACTTATGTCTCGTGTCCCCGCCTCTGCATGCTTGCATCACTAAACTCCCAGAAGGCATGCTGGACCTCAGCCTCCCTTTAAATCATTTCTATACTGTGAATATCTAGGAGGTGTTTAGGCTAACAGCAACAACAACAAATCTCTCAAACAGCAATCTGCCCAAATGGAAGTCAACCGCTATGAGATTATAAATATCAAGTAGTAACTTCTTTTAGAATTGTCATGCATAACTGGATGTGAGTGAGTGATAATGACTTTGGCCATGACCTCATACCTAAGAAGGTGCTGGTATCACATGAACACCATCAAAGGGGTCTGTTTGAATCCTTGAAGCCAACACAGCAGATATGAGGTCACTTGACTAGTAATAAAGAGCTGTATTGGAGCTGAATGGGTGGTGATCAAAATGCCAATGACCTATGCCAGCCTGTCAGCTCCATCAGGAAGAGATGGCCTGGTTTCTGGTGCCAGAGTCGTAGCCCTCAGCTGGGGCTGACAGCACAGCCTTCCAAGAGTACTGACCTAGTGAAGGCATATGTGCCATTTCCACTGACATCTGTTCCTATGCAGCACATCTAATGCATTAATCCTACCCATTTGGGCTCTCAGCTTTACACTCTAAGAGTCTGCCTGGGAAGTGCAAGGACCCTGGTTGGTTCCCAGGTACTGCATGCTCTGATGAACCCCAGAACCATGGGCTGGTGGTGGTGCATGCCTGTAATCACAATACTGCAGAGGCTGAGACAGGAGCATCACTTTGATTCTGAGCTGCATAGTGAGACTCTGTACAAAATAAATAAATAAATACATCTTGCCTACTCATCAATTTTTCTTCTATTAGGTAGAAAAATAGTCTTGCTTGCTGAGTGAGTTGATAAAGGTCTGTGGAGAATATTTGCCTTTAATTTTGTACGTGACTACAGTGACTGGGAGCATTGGCACTCCTGGTTGTGCTCTTCATGGACCAGTTTGTACACAAAGCAGAGTTCTGGGAAGCGCCATGCAAGGTCATACAGATGGATGCTGATTTGTGACTCCTGTTGAGGTAGCAGGAGAAGTGTCTGGAGGTGGGACACAGTACATGCAGAACTTCCTCTGCCTGCTGATTTTGCTGCCAGCCAGCTGGCTTGTAAGTGGACATCGCAGACAGAGGAGGGTCTTTCTCCAAAACCACCGACAGCCTTTACCTGTTCATTCAGAAGACCAAGAAAACGTGCAGAAATCTACAGGAAGGATAGAGATTTTAGATTACTTCCTTAATGCAGAACCTAAAGAAGCCAATCTCTGCTAACCCTGATAATCATACATCATTATCACTTTGCTATGAGGATATAAGGATTTGTAGGTAAAGTTACCACAAAAAATAGTTTGGACACTACATGACAGTGTGTCGCTTGCCCCATTTTAATGGAAACATCTTTTAGAGTCATTTCATTGTTTGTAGTCACTATAGGAACAATAATCAAAATGAACTCACTTGGAATTAATGAGAGTGTCACTTAAATTTTCATAATAATTTTAGTGCAATTCAATGTTAATTTGATGTTCTATTCCAATAAAAAGTGTCATTTTTTCCATCATATCATAACACCACTGTGTGAAGCTGTGAGAATATAGCAGTATAGATTTTCTCCTGAGAGATATGATAATCTCAAAGGACATTTCTCAGGGTTCATAGGCAGAGCAATGACCGTGACCACCAGCTCCTAATGCTCTTGCAGGGATGTGCAGGGCTTTTCACTAGGACACAGTTCATCTACCGAGCAGGACAATGATGTCTGGTGAAGGACCCACCGTCCTCCTAGACTGTCTACTAGTCATGTGGCCTCCCAAGTTACCTTGGTGAACAGGGACAATGTGAATTCATGTGCCTTGAGCAAATGCGATAGGCCAATTGCTCAATGTTCTTCAAACTTTAACAAGTGAAAGAAAATAACAGATGCAGAAATGACTACTGCTTTGAAGTAGAACTAATATTTTTCATCTAATAACAGTGTGCAGGATGCTGAGAAGGCAGCAAGGCTCAGAGTCGTTTACTGAGGAGGAGAAGACAGAAAGGTACTAAGATTAGTAAAAACAGTGGTTCATAAGTTACAATTGTAGAGGATATACAATTTAGCAAACAGTGTAGAGATCTATAAGTAGAGAAAATTAGATATGCAGAACAGATAGGAATTCAATTTAATGAGAGAATATATTTAATTCTATCAGCTATGTGAGTGAATGCAGTAAGGAAAAAACTTCACTTCGGAAGACAGTGTTGGTTTTTCAGAAAAGTCTGAATTACAGAAGGGGCATCCCACAAGTTCACAGTAGAAGCTACAGCCCTCAGCATACGCGAGCACCAGATGGAGATGAGAACCTTCTAGAAGGGAAGGAAGCAGCATCCCTGGAGGGAATGGCTGTGAGCCTTGGGTAAGGAGGGACACAGGCCAGGAGCAGGAGCTGGACAGGGCTGGGGAGCTAAGGCCTCACTCCTTGTCACTCAAGGATTCACTCACGTCCAAGGCACAAGCGTCACTGACCTGCACCTCCAAATACTCAAATGCTCACACATATTCCAGCCAGTGACAGTAAAGTGGGAGACTTTGAATTTAAATGTCACAAAGTGTGATGAAGTGCTCTTAGCAAAAGGGCTGCAGTGGTACAACACTGAGAACGGTTAAGGACTGGGGGACTCAAGGTCTATGTTTAAGATGGAACTAACTCTGCACTTTCTGTTCTACAACTGTGCAAGGAAGAGCATCTCACGGCAGGTGGGACTAGACGCAGGTGATGTGATGCAGAGAAGCATGAGAAAGGAAGCCAGCAGTTGTGCTGATCCTGGATCCTCTGTAAATAGCCACATTCATTTTATTTATTTACTTACTTGTTTGTTTGTTTCTAGGGAAGGGTCTAGGGGACAGGGCATTCAGGGTCTAAGTACTAGATCGGACTCATAATGATCCGCCTGATTATAGCCTTCCAAAAGCCGGGATTACAGGGGTGTGCCACCACGCCCAGGCTCAATTGCCCTCTCAGTGCGCCCCAGGGGCAGGGCCCAAATAGCAGGAAGGTCCAGGGAAACATGCTTTTAAATTAATATCTAAAGAAAAATTTCTATTTATGTGAAGAAACTTGTGTGTCCTTTCTTCCTGAATATTTACTTCAGCATGAGAATCTGATATGGCAAGTGTTAGGGGTTACACTTTGGTGCTGCTGTTGCTGTTTTCTATGTGCCATTCAGCATGGATGCAGATACATTAAAGAATAAGTGGTTCACGCTAGTTTAATATTTTTCATAAATGGAAACTCGATGTTCAGTGCCGTGTTAGCTTCTTTTGTCTTATATTATGGCTGGCTCAGCCTGCCATAGGGATGGGGTTGGCACAACCTGTAGTGAAGGGAACCAAACCGCAGTCCCTGAAGTTGCCTAAGCTTGCCTAAGCAGGAGCTGTAGACCGCTGAACCATCTCACCGGCCCTAGCATTTTTTTTTTTTCTTTTTAAGTTTTGTTTTACTTCTTTCTTTGATGGTGAATTAAAGGAAGTTACTCTTCCTTAGTTACTCTTCTCCCCTCGCTGGGACAAATATCCCACACTCAAAATTCAGGAAGGAAGGGTTTATTTAGCCCAGTTATTGGAGCTTTCATAGTTGAAAGCAGTCTGGATTATATAGCAAAACCTTGGAGTCTTATGTCCTCAGGAGAGAGGGTCAATGCCTCTGTCTTCTCCAGAGGTCTCCTCCCTGCCCCAATTGCAGACACCACTGCCCTGCACTAGATAGAGTCCAGAGGAGAGGCTGGGACACCAGCATGTCCAGAATGACCCTTACCACGTGAGACTGTAGGCCTGGGGGAGAGTGCCTGCTGTCCATTTAGTGGTTAAGGCCTCTCTGGCGCCATACCTTGAGCCACACCCTGGCCTTCTGGCCCTGCCCCTCAAGCCACTGGCTGCTCCCTGTGTCTCCTCTGCCCCTTGACTTATACGAGGCTTTGGGGGGTCAACCAGATACAAACCATAACAGTGCCCCCTGAAGTTAGGCCTTCTCTTCTCAGAGGTAATGAAAGCAACAGGAAAATGGTTCTACTCTGTGTGCTCCCAGTACAGACGCAGCTTTCAGGGCCTTGAAGAATTAATCTCTTATGTACAGTCATACCTCACAGGGTAGAGGGAGAATTTATAATCGAAAGTGTTCTAAAGCAGCACCTTTCAGAAGTGGTTCTGTCACAGAAAACGCTCCCTTCCAGTCTCTTTATTGCCCAGCTAACAGTTCCTGCTACTTTGGTCTCCTGGAAACAGCTGGTCATGCATGTAGTGAGAACCAGTCAAAGACAGACAAGTATCCTGCCTCTGTGCTTGCCTTTTCAACCCCATTAAAAATTCCCTCCTCTGGGCCTTTGGGGCTTACCATTTTGGGGAACGATCCCAGCCTGTTGATGTAAATAAGTCTCCTTCCAAATCCTGAGGGTTGTTTCCATGCTTCTGCTTGCTGGTTGTAGTGGTTGATACAGTGTGTCGACTTGGCTGAATGACTCAGCAGCCCGGTTCCCCGTTGGTGGGAGCCCCACTCTGGGGTACAATTGGTTCTTCCCTGGAGTGTGACCAGGGCCTGCCTAGGATATGATTGGATTTCTCCCTAGAACGGGATCAAGGGCCCGTCCTGGGGTATGATTGGTTCCATCCTAGGGCACAGTGAGCCCACGTCAGAATGACCGAGCACAAAAAGACTTTTTAAAGGGCTGAAGGAGGAGTCAACACTTCACTTCGTCCGAGAAGGTTCGGTCTTCGCATTCAGACTGGACTTCATCGTCTGGCTTGCAGCGCAGACTCTTCGGCCTCCAGCCTAGATCTTTTGCCATCCATCGCAGACTCTTCAGCGTCCATCTACAGACACTACAGTCTTCCATTGTAGACCCATCAGCCAACAGAGACTCACACGGAGTGCTGCAGTGAAGTCCAGGCCTTGGGATTGAATTCTTCAGTCCGGAGCGTGCAGACGCCCTGTGCGCACTTCCTCATCTGACTCTGTGGCTATTGTAAGCCAATCTTACAATTTCTTATAGATTGTATATTTGGTATTAATATCCATTCCTTATATTATATCTGTCCTGTTCCTCTAAGTAAAACCCTGACCAATACACTGGTGCAAGTCAGGGTCCATCTGCCTGTCACCAGGTTTTGTATCGAAGAAAGAGTAAATTCTCCTTGAGTTGTTGCTTTTTTTTTGAAGTGGAGTCAAGCAATAACAAGCAAAATTTTATATCTTCAGAGATAATCAAGTCTTTTAGTGATTAAATAAACCATGAAACATCCATACCATAAAAGCCAGTACACAAATCAGCAAGCTGAGCACAGTGTCCTGAATGGATTTCAAAGGTTCACTTCCTGTGTGGTTCTGCTTGTGGAACATTCTTTTTTTTTTTTTTTTTTTTTTTTTTTGTGGGACCAGGGTTCAAACTCACGACCTTTCACTTGCCAGGTAGGCACTTGTGCCACAGAGCTATCTCCCCAGCCCCTGGAACATTCTTAAAGTGACCCCAATATAACAATATTTCACAGGGATTGAGGAGGCAAGAGAAGCGACGACTGCTCTCACAGTGAAGCAGGAGGGACATGTGGGATAAGGATTGCCCTCTGACGTGCATCCCTGTGTGTTCCATTTGTGCCATGTGGGTAGATGCTACCCCTGGGGGAAACTGATTGAAAGGTACATAAAACTTTTGCATTTTATTGCATAAGTCTTTAGTGATGTAAAACGTAAATTTTAGTTAAACTTTTAAAAAATTTTATCTGTGCTCTCAGGACTGATTCTGCCAACTAGGGATTCATTTATAATGCATGGAATTGACAAATTGCCTCAGTTTGAGGCGCAGGGAAATCGTGAATCCATTTCCAAAAGGAATAGCGTCAAGTTATATGCAATCTCCGCTAGCATCTTCCTTATTTTCAATTACTGTATTCTCATATTTTAATACTTTTGCTACCGATTTTCCAGAAATAATGTGACAAATTTACAATATATTTACATATAAAATACTTATATGGCAATGCTTTCTGTGGTGACATTGCTGGTGGGTAGTGAGGTGTGGTCTCAGCAATCAAGCACATTTTATGTGGAGTGCAGCTCTTTCTAAAAGACAAATGAAGGTATTCTTGAGGAGGAAGTTGTGATCCTGCTGAAAATCAGCAGAACAGGTAGGAACTCTGACTTGTCATTTTGACTGAGCGAAGGCATTTTGTCCCTTCTGACATTAGCGCTGCCATAATTGCAGCAAACAGCCTTGCTCACTGAAGTTCAGTACCAACATGAACCCCATCAGAGATGCAGTTTACGGAAAAGTACTGATGCTTCCAGCATTACAGCTCCTGAAACTACCCGCAAAATGCTAGCTTTTTTCAGGCAACTCATGGCATAATGACTGATGGTTTTGCATTGATCGTGATGAAATCTCACAACAACCTGGGTATTGGAAACTGTCGTTCTAGAAACTTCAGTAATATTGATTTCCATAGTACAATAATCTATGTCTGTCTTCTGGTTTTCCTCATCCCTACCACTCACCAAACTAGCTCCCTAACCCACAAGAAATAGCTTAAAGGCATGGGAAAACCTTTGAATTCTGTTTCTGCGATGGTAATGGCTTTCCCCTGATTCCTTTACAGTGGCTTAACACAGGGCTTTTGTAATGAATGTATAAACTTTAAGTACACGGACCAAAAAAAAAAAAAAATGGGTAAGTCATAGAGGCCTACACCTACTATCCTCTTTATTATGTGCCAAAGCCCATTGATGAGTAAGTCATAACTGACCTTGGGGTGCAAGCTGATTTATATTTATGCACAAGGCTGCTGGGCATGGTGGTGCACTCATATAATCCCAGAACTTGGGAGGCTGAGGCAGGAGGGTCGGTATGAGTTCGAGACTAGCCTGGGCTACAAAAGTCAGCTCAAGGCCAGCCTGAAGTGCATAGCAAGACTTGTCTCAAAAACATAAATAATAAATAAATATACATACGCACATTACAGTGGTCTGTAGCCGTTGACTTAAAGCATTTTAGTAGTGGATCCCAACTGTCTGCTTCCATGGGAAGTTGTAACTAATTTTTGAGAAATATAAACAATGTTCTGTAGCTTACGTAACAGCTGGAGTGCAGCTTGATTTCAGGACAGCAGGCAGAGGAGCTGGCACGCTTGTTGCTCCACATAGCCACGTTCAGACTGGCTCTCTCTGCCCTTGCTCACATTCTGAGTGGGCTTCTCCTCGGCTTCATCTCCAAGAGAGATGAAACACTTACTGAGCTGTTAGTGCACACAGCGATGACCGTATATGGACACCTACATAATGCATGAGTATGTGGTTTTCTGAGTGGAAACTCAAGAAATCACAGTGGCGTCGACTCGCTTTAGATTAGAGCGCGAGGCCCAGCACTTAGCAAGCTGTTTAACTGTCACCTTTGTAGTAAACAACCATGAAGGTGAGAATAAAAGAAAGCAAAAATTGGTTCCAGAGAGATAGATCCATGGTACAAGTGCCTGCTTGTCAAGTGCAAGGTCGTGAGTTTGAACTCTGGTCCTGAAAACAACAAAAAGAAAAACAAAAAACAACAAACAAACAAACAAAAAAAAAAAAAAAAAAAAAAAAAAAAAAAAAAAAAAAAAAAAAAAAAAAAAAAAAAAAAAAAAAAAAAAAAAAGAAAAAAAAAAAAAAGAAAGCAAAGGGTAAGAAGTGCCTGTCACCAGAGGACCTCAGTCATGGCAAAAGGGAGTGGCTAACGTTTTCATTGTGTTCCCTGGGCTGGCCACACAGGTGTCCACTATGAGACTGGCTGGTCTTTGCTGTTTCCAAACACGCCTCCTATTTCGAAGTCTTCCATGAAGCACATGGACCCTAGACATCAGCAAGCTCTTCTTGCTACATCAGTAACTTTTCTCTGCAGGATGGCAATAAAATCCAAACTGGCATGCAGACACTGTTTGAATCCAGAAGTAAAATCTACAATGAGTGAACCAGGAAGATAGCTCAGCATCCTAAGTGTCTGCCTGGCAAAATATAAAAATAATAAAAATGAATAATAAATAAAATCAGTTGAAGATGTATAGGATGAAGTAGTGCTATTTCATTGTTGTTTATTTTTCTGCCAAAATTTCATTTCTAATTATTTTGCTCAAAATGTATTTAGATCAACACATATTATCATGAAATTATTACTGACCCACATTAGTGGGCTCCAAAGTTACCTATTCATAGTAGAGCCTCAAAAAGATGGAAATGACTGTTTTTCCAACTCAGTGATAAATGCTACCCAGAGCTGGAGGTTTATATCTTGAATTACAAGTGATGTAGCTGTTTATAGTTTCCTTTAAAATTGTTATGAAATTGGAAATTACGAATGCACAATAGAACAGGTAGCTGCTATTCCAGGGCTTGTATACCTGAACAGGTAAAGACAAAAATGACTAAAGGACATTTCGATCTCTACTCAGCAGATGCTTCGCTTGACTTCTCCTATTTAATTTGCACAAGGCAAAGGTAAGGGAACTAGGGAGGACAGCAGCAGCGTAGTGTGTAGAACTTCAACGTTCAGGTTTTCTGGCTCAACTCATGTTTGGCTTTAGTTATTTCCACATGTTTTTCATCATTCTAACAATGAAAATGAAAAGTTGGTCGAGTACTAAAACACCTTGCAAATTTTAAGGTGTTGTTCTGTGATTTTTTTCTTCTGAGAGCAAATTGTGGGCAGAGCAGAGGTGCATACCAAAATGCCAGTCCGGGAGCTGACAGCAAGCAGAACTTCGTGTCTGGATGATGTATCTGACCTTTGTGTTTGTATTTTTCTAACAAAGATATGTCAAATATTTTTCTTTTCTCTTTCTTTCTTTCTTTCTTTCTTTCTTTCTTTCTTTCTTTCTTTCTTCCTTCCTTCCTTCCTTCCTTCCTTTCCTTTCTCTTTTCTTTTCTTCTCTTCTCTTTTCTTTTATTATTATTATTATTACTTTTTTTTTTTTTTTTGTGGCCAGCCCAGCCTGCCCTGGGGATGGGGCTGTGGTGTTGGTGATCAAACTGAAGTCCCTGCGCTTGCCTAAGCTCAACAAAGCAGGTAGTTTAGATGGTTCAGCTATTTTTCTGGCCCCTCAAAACATTTAGTTCAAGTATTCAATTCAATACCCTGGCTGAACCTTCCTGAATCAAAATCTCTGGCATAAAAACTGCAGCTTCGACAGTGAGGGAGAATCAGTGATTGTTGGCATAGAGTTTAACTCTAGAAGCCATTAAAACATTGCTTTGACAAACAATAACAGCAACAATCGCCTTCTGGAAGTGGAGAAGACAGCATCACTGGAGGCATGTTTGTCATCAGGCTACGAAGTCACAGGACCTTGGACTTTAGTGTGCCTATGAGAGTGGAAAAGCCATTCAGAAGTTACGCGTTCACACACAACATTTCTTTCTTTATCTCTAGTAGTGGTGATGAGTATGAAGTTGTGAGTCAATAGGAAAGATTTCCTTTAGGACCACATATCCTCTCTTTTTAAACAATTTTTAATTAATTAATTAATTTATTTATTTATTTTGCAGGACCAGGATTTGAACTCATGATCTTGCAATTGCCAGTCAGGTACTTATGCCATGAAGCTGCCTCACCAGCCCCCAGGACTGTAAATCCTTTCTGAATAAATCTGGTGAATCACTTTAAAGCAGTGCAAAGGAGATGAAAATTTCCAGTCAGTTTTTTTTTTTTTTTTCCTTTTTGAAACAGGGTCTCGCTACGCAGTTGAGGCTGGCCTTGAGCTCACTTTTTTAGCCCAGGCTGGTCTCGAACTCGCACTGATCCTCCCGCCTCAGCCTCCCGAGTGCTGGGATTACAGGCGTGCGCCACCACGCCCGGCTTCCAGTCAGTTTTTATTCCCTGAACAATTATTAGTATTCAGTCTCTTTCCTATTTCCTCATATCTTGAAAAGTCTATTTCTTTCCTTCTTCCCTTCCTTCTCTCCCAGCCTTCCTACCTACCTTTTACACTACTTTTTTTTTTTTTTTTTTTAACCTCATCTTCATTCATTTATTTAACGATGCTGAGCTCATGATTTGATACTAACTTTTGGACAAGGTGTAGTGAGGAGTCTAAGCAGAAAGTTCAAAGTTGCTCAGCATGGTCCCCCAAAGCATCATGACGTGTGCATGGCATCGGCACAGCTGAAATCGCAGAGATCTTGTGTGTGAAAGCAGAGATGTAGTGCATTAGTTGCTAAAAACCCGCCTGGGGCTCGGATGCCGCTCACAACCAACATGAAAAGGGCAGTATCTGAAATGGAAATGTACGTACTTGGCTGCTGAAGTGTGTGTCAGATTGGAATTTTCATACTCAGTCCTGCAGCAGAGATAGACTACGATGAGATTTTCATTTGGAGATATTTAAGCAGAATCTTTGCAATACTCTGGGAGGTAACACACGTGTTCTTCCAGTCCTGTGCTGACGTCCAACAAGAGCTACGCTCAAAAACTTCACTACCAGAGTGCTTGTCCAGTTTGTGTTGCTCTGTACCTTGGATTATAAGGCAAAGATCTAACTTATTATCAATATCTCTTCACGGTAACTTTTAATTAATAAAGTGACTGATTTATTGGCTAATACCTATTTTCCCACAGTACATTACCGTTCCATTCAACATGTGCAGACTTGTCAATTGCTCTTTCTGGAGCACTGAGTCTGTTTTGGCATGTACTCACCTTTCATAAATGTACAGTTATGATATCTTAAGAAAAGTCATACAAGGCATGGACAGTGTGGTAAAAAAAGATTGTCTTTTCTGCTTCATATGAGGTCAACACTACAACATCAGCCGTGAAGACCAGCAGGCTGTCCTGGTGGAAGCTTCGCTGCTGTTCCAGTTGGCATTGTCTTACTCTTAACTTTACTTCGCTGTCCAGGTCCTTCAGACACAAGACCGTGGGAGGCATAATGTGGCTCTGTCATTTGCTCCAACATTTCAGTAGGGCAATGTTTTGTGGGAGTGCCCTAAAGGACCTTGTTAGACTTTCATTTCTTCTGCCATTGAGGAGCGCATGTGTAGTTACTCCTGACCTCACCTGTGAAGTAAACATGAATGTTTGGAGTGCATTTTACTGAGTTAGTTTTCAAAAACTTTGTAGAACAGAAAGCGAAAAAGAATGTTGATTTTCTGGCAAAATGTCCTCATTGCCTCTGGTGCTATATTTTATTTTCACTGAAGGTTAATAGCAATCACTAACTTCTACAGTGCTTATGAGAATCTTCCTTTTATTTATTTATTTTTTTTTTTTGAGTACACAGTTCACTTTATAGCTAATTTTGCATAATGGCATTAACAACTACAGTTTTGAAACTCAATCAATTTATAAGTAATTGCTAAAACTCTCAATTTTCCTTTAGGCTAATAAAAGAAATTTTACTGTGGCATAAAGTTATTTAATAAACTAATAAACACAGGAAACAGAGCAGTGGTTAGGAATCTTAATTCTTGAAAGCTCTTTGTCGCATACATTCATTTTGCATAATTATCACTTGGGGTAATTAATACTGTCCTGAAGACGTTTATCTTCTTACCGTCAGGAAGTTATCATTGTTGTGCTGGGATGTTTTCTTCCTGTGGTAGTCTATTAAGGAAGATTCAAGAAAAAGCACACGCAGAAGCACTGCTTTATAGTGTGGTCTTTCGCTCCAGATGCATTTTAAGACAATGTTCAAATACGCTTCCACCTCACTCCTGTGTTGACAGTGGCAGCAGGCAAGAAACATTATGCCTATTGTAACTGGTGTACATATTTTTGAGAAGAAAGCTTATAGAAAAGCCAACCTTCCCAAAATCTTTACTCAGAGGCTAAAAACAAACAAACAAACAAACAAACAAACAAACAATTTAGAGTACAAATCGCATTGTGCCTTGATTAATAGGAAATATTGAAGAAGCATGCAAAAATGCATTAGCTTTGTGTGATTAGTTTCATTTGACCTTCATTTTCTTGCCTGGTACTTTCTTATTCAATAACCGATCTTTTATTTCAACAAATCAACAACCAACAAAAGAGTACATAAAAACAGATTGTTTCTGCAAGGCATCTTCTAACTTTTGTATAGTATATCGGAAAATATAAATAGACTTCTAAATTATACAGTTTTGTTATACTGTACCTGTCAAATCTCCTAAGAAAAATATGTATATGTCCATTGTTACCCCTTGCATTTGTGTGGATTCCACATAGTTAGAGAACTGTGTGTGTACCTTGCCTAAGCTACTTTTCTCTCATGGCTTAGACATAATACCTGAAACCTGAAGTTAAAGGAGGTGAGGTTGATTCAGCTCATGTTTTCTAGAGGCTTCAGTCCTTTATCATCTGGTTCCAGTGTAGGGTGGTTTGGCATTTGGACATCACATAGCAGAACAGTTCACGGTGGGAAATCTATTGCAAAGCAACAGTGGGGAGGGAGCCAAGCCTTGTTTCCTACTTTACACTGCATGCAGGCTACCTGCCCTAGGGCGTGCACGCACTAACACCTGCATCCCAATGCTGGACCATGGAGCCATCACAAACTCTAGATTCGGTCAACTCTGGAATGCCCACTTCCCACAACCGACAGGCATCTAGACACCAATCACAGCAGTTAGTGATTATCTCAATAATTTTACTAACAATTCTTTATCACAGATTTGGATAAGGGCCAGCCAGAGAGCACAATGGACTAAAGCACCTGTTTAGGTAGAACACAACAGGTTCGATTCCCAGGGTGCCATGCTGGTCTTGCCCTCAGGGCATGCTGAGAGGACAACTGAGACTGGGTATGCTGGCATGCACCTGTAATCCCAGGGCTTCAGAGGCTGACATTTGGAGATTCCCCGTGTCTGATCTGTGCTGTGAGAACTTATAGATCCTTACTAGTTACATTAAAAAAAAAAAAAAGAGTTAACTGCATTAGTATAGTATATTACTATATCAAGTTATTTTAGACTACTCTGTTGTAGGAGAGCAGTTTTACTCCATTGAATAAGTACTTCCATAATCCCACTAATAGTCAGGACATAGTGGCACATACCTTTAATCCCAGCACTCTGGCAGGCAGAAGGTTATCAAGCTTAAACCCAGTCTGAGCCACTCAAAGGCTTGATAAGAATCGCTTTTGAAATCACTAAGGGCAGAGGGAACCAGGGATGTAGCTCGGGGTGAAAACAGGAGGCTAAATCCATAGCACCAGTAGGAAAGAAAAAAAAAAAAAAAAGAAAGAAAGAAAACTTTTCAATAAGGCACGTAATTTCGCAATCATCGAGTGCTTTGGCTGCAGATGTTTGTTTTCTGCCTATAATGAATAGTGTATTGAGGAATTGTGCAGATTTACTCCATTATCTTCAGTCTTTCACAAGATAGTCAATTGTTTATGAAAAAAAAAAAAAAAAAAAAAAAAGAAAACAACCCTACATTTCCATTAGCACCTGACATCTCGTCCTAATGCATATTGATGATTTATTTGGGAGAAGTAAAACAGACATCTCAGCCCACGCCATTCCACCATGCACTCAGTTACTCTGAGTACCACACACTCTGAGTACTAGGACCTTATCAACTCTTTTGCAGCATGATACATTGCAATGTCTTTGTGTTTATAACTATTGTTTCACTAACAATTTGGAGACGATATGTAATTTGTTTTACAGGTTGCTTCACACAAAATGTGTTTATGTAAAAGGTATTTACTTATTTATTTACTGTATATTTTGTTATCATGAAGTCCACAAAACACTCAATTACAGATGTTTTAATGTTATCCATTATGCCCTGCATGTCCCAGTATCCTCATGATGCTCAGGATTATAAATGAATCATCCAGAGACCACTGTATCTGTTTCCTTGAGCTTTGAATATAGTTTTAGACAATGAAGAAATTTCTTCTAAGAAAACAAAAGACACGACCACATCCTTACCTCAACACATTTCTCGGAAGAAAGACTATCTAGCAGGTCAAACTAAGTTAAATTGTTAACTCATGAATAAAATGTGTGTCCATCTAATTAGATGGAGAAGTAGTTTGGCTAAGGAGATATTTCTCTCTCTCTCTCTCTCTGTCTCTCTGTCTGTCTATCTTTCTCTGTCTCTGTCTCTGTCTCTCTGTCTCTGGCTGCCTCTTTCTCTGTATGTGTGTCTCTGTGTCTTTCTGTCTCTGTCTCTCTGTCTCTGTCTCTCTCTTTCTCTTTATCTCTGTCTCTGTCTCTCTCTCTGGATATGTACTACAGAAAGTTCAACTAGATAGACCATTTGGAATGGTATATATTTGAACAATGTTTTACTTCTTTAAACTTTGGGGCAATTACATAGAAAATTTCTAATCAGACACTTAGTGCACTCTATCACTCAAGAAAAAACCTTCAATCTCACCTAGGAAAATGTCTAACCTTTATCTCATTCTCATTTAAAGAACAGAAGTTTCAGGTTTTTCCAAGCCTGTGTGTGCACGAGCATGCGTGTTTGAGCGTGAGCGC